>OMKK01013451.1:4288-16409 GCA_900302305.1 Polymixia japonica | reverse complement strand
GCATCCACGTTTGTACACGTTACTCATCAGGCACTTTTCATACAACCTCACCGGGATCAACACGTTTTGATTTCATCTCCAACAAACTCCATTACTGTGGACATGCACGCATTCTGCATTGCAGATGATCTGCTTGCAACATCTATCATGATGGTGTATGTATATGTCATTAAAACAGCAGCACTTAAATGCACTTCTTGAAACTACTGACCCTGGGTGCCATTGGTCGCGGAAGGCCGGGGTCCTTGGACGCTACGATTAGGGGTCTGTTGTATGAAGGAGCTGTGGAGGCTGTGTCTGATGGTGGCCTGGATGAGACCAGGGCCACATGGATTTGGGGGGTTACAGACCACGCCTTTCTTATGCTGCTTTACACACTGTAGGATCTCATACAGCACATCACCTAGGTAGGAAGAAACACGCTGTATGAAAACACCGACATGAAAGCAGTCGCAGCCCTCTCTTCTCCGGTGCTCTCTCCGTCCCTCTCTCTCTCTTTCTGTATACACACTTATTTCTACCTGCGCTGGGGCAGCGGCGTCTGAAGTCTTCCTTGGTGAGCAGACAGAGAGCTCGTCCGTTCATCTCGAAGCAGCCCTTCTCCGGCCGACGAAGTGAATACTCTCTCTGGGCCCAGTGGAGCCAGTGGGCGACGTCTTCCTTATCCCACAGAGATGGGTTTATTCCTGTGGAATTCACACACAAACACACACATGCAGACACCTGTGCCTACCAGAATAATGGATAGCTGAGTTAATACTAAAGTGCAGTATCTTTGGGCAGTATCTTTGTCAGTCAAGCAATTTTGACTCACGCAGTCGTCCAGGTAGGTGCCACAGGTCTTCTTGGGAGGGGGGACAGACCAAAGGAAGCTGGGCAGGGGGCGAGAGGGACCCAGCAGGAGGAACTACAACTTGTCTGTCTGGAGTTAGTGACACCATAGACAAAGGACTGTTTCCTCTATTCTCCTGCTACAAACCGTGAATATTATACCATTAAATATGCATGCAATGCAAGTAAATGCTCACGCAACAACACGCACACACACACACACACACACACACACACACAGTTCAGTAACAGTGTAGCGCAATGTTCGAGCCTTTTTTAACCTTTCGTCTTTTTTCACAGTTCAGCAAGCAGGTGGCTATGTTTACTATGCCCCAGCCTAGGCTATATAATATTAAACTTTTTTAATCTAAAAGAAAAAACAAAATAGTAAATGTTCTGTTTTATTTCAGACAAAAATCTAAATAGTTATTGACTGTGTACGTTTCCTTCCCAGTCATGTCCTCAGTACCACCTTACCTTGACCAAAGGTGACGGGGAAATGAATTCCATGCTTTTATCCATTCGATTGTAGACAGACAGAGAAGTTCAAAACATTTCTGATAGATACAGCCTGACACGGAGTCTACCTAAAAACTGCAAATCAAATACCCGCTTCAAGCAAATCTAAATACTATTTGCGGACAAATAAATATCGTGTATTTTCAGATTCTGATCCTTCCGGGAAATGAAAACGAAAGAAACAGAATCCATGTGAGGGGTGTGTGACATGAGCTAAGGCAGCAACAGGATAGAATGACCAAAAAGGGGAAGGCTATTGGCGAGCTTATTATTTGACTTCACTGAAATACACGAACACATGCTTTAGCATATAACCATATAACCTAGGTGTCAAAACGAAAAGCATATAGAGAGGGGTAACCAGAGAACGAGAGAAAGAGAGAGAGAGAGACAGAGACAGACAGACAGACAGACAGACAGACAGAAAATACATGTCACTCATATACTGTATATAGGAGAGAGAGAGAGAGAGAGCAAGAGTGCAAGAGAGAGACCAAGAGAGATACCGTTTGCAAAGCGATTGCAAAGTCTACAGAGCTCCGCCTCTATGGAAAACTATCAGGAAGACGGTCACGTTGACAATCTTACCAAATGTGCGAAAACGACAAACTAATGGTACAGTACTTATGAGTAGAATTGGACTGTATAAAATCATGCAGTCGTAATCCTGTTGCCAAGAAGATCAGAAGAGTTTATTTTGTAGTCACGGGGTTATCACTCACCCATTTGCTATGCAACTTGGATTCTTTCGATAGAGTAAATTTATTTTAGCTAAAGAGAGGGTTATTTGCCCAAACAGCGTTTTGATTTGAACTAGGTAGGCCTATGTGAATGTTTATGTGCATAGTGTAGGCAAGGGCTTTGAAAACCTTAGGCTCACAACACTTTTACGTTATCAACAGTGCTCTATAGGCTATTGCAATGTTTTCAAATCATTGTGCCAATAAGGTTCTCTTGTTACTATACTCAAATAGGTATTCTGTATATAAAAATTCTTCTATAAAAAGTTGGAGTGGTTGTGCCCTAAGCTCATAGTTTAAAATATGAAAATGCTGGTATTGATATTTTACTATTCATTTATTGTAAACATCAAGGTACCATTGCATGCCCACATCTCTACATTGTAATGGAAAACCATGCTTTGTACATTTACTGTAAACATGATTTCACTGGCTTTCTCATTGCTTTTGTGTACAGTCAAGACGTTTAGCTTTAGGAAGAAATAATCTCTCATGTGGGAGTTTTTCTGCCTTTTTATACAAAATGTGCCTTTCTGTATTTCTAATTCTCCAGTGATGTGGGCTAGTAAACTTGGGAAAGAGTTGGGCCACCCAACACGGTCACTGGCAGGGTGGTTGGTTAGTAAGTTCCTCACCAGACACAACCAGGTTCTTGAGGAGAATGCAGTGCGGCTGTGTGGGATCCTCCCTGGGGACACAGTGCTAGAGCTGGGTCATGGGCCGGGTCTAGGCCTGCAGTCAGCAACCAGACTGCTCACAGAACCTACAGGCTCCCTCATAGGGGTGGATTACTCAGAGTACATGCACCAGGTGAGATGAGAAAGTGTGTGTGTGTGTGTGAGAGAGAGAGAGAGAATGATGTAATAATGTTGATTTATTGATTGATTGATTGATTTGTGTCTAATATAACAGAATTTCCAACTCATGTTCCAACAAATGGCCTAATTGTTTGTGAATAACTAGCCATATACTGGATAGTGTTACAATATACCATTTTGTAGAATCCCCAAACACCTTTAGTATAATCTTACGGACTGTAAAAATGTGTTGTTTTTTTACAGTTGTGTATATGTGTGGTATCCTACGTCTTTACAGGCCTCTTATACCATATAGATTCCAGTGATCTACCTTCTTAATCACCACACATATACAATTTTTAAAAGTTAAATGTTAATCAAAATCGAGTTATGGTATTAATATTGAGAAGTATATGACAGCAATGTTATACCAAAATTCAATCATGTACTGTATGTTCTTATATCCATATTCTTTTTTCTAAATTGAAAAATTTGACTTTCATCCTGATTTCCCAAAAGTTTCCATTTCAACAGCTAGAGCCAGCTCTAGGGCTTTGGTGGCCCTATACAAGATTGTGTTTGTGGTCCTAAACTCACTCACTTGCTTCCAGCAGTCCATCGCAAAGATAACACTGCCTTCATACTTTGGCAGGATGAACCTCTATATCTGTTGATACTTAAGCCTCTATGTGTGGCCCTATGTGTTCATGCCAGGAACCGGGGCCCTCGTTTATCAACAGTGCGTACGCAGAGTTATGTGCGTGTTATTTGTTGTATGTTATTCACTTGCCATCCACTAAATGACTGAATGTTAGGGAACATGGGATGGAAGTAAATTGTCTTTCTTTTGGAATTTTATAGACCATTAGGCTACAATACTTTGATAGGATATGTATTTTCATTAATTTGAGAAGGAGCAGCGAGTCTACCATTTAAGCAAACTTATTTAAGTGGTTGGTTGACAATTATCTTGTTAGGATTTGAGTGCAAATGGAAATGAGTGAGAATTGGCACATACTGCTGCTTTGGGCACAGAGTGCATTTTCAGAGACCATGCTCTTTTTTTTTTAACTGAGAGAACAATGATAAGAAGACTATAATAAACTTTATGATGACAGCAAAGACGTTTATTTTGTTTGATCTCTGCCGCCAACTTTCTTCAATGTGCCATTAACATTTTCTTATATGGCAGTTGTCCTGAGATCTAACCATCTTTTCTTTCTGCCACTATTCTTCATTTAGCATATCCTACCACAGCTTGCTCACAATCATTTTTCTCTTATAAGCTAAACAGCTTCAATTTATTGAGTGTTCCAAAAAATATGTTTTGTGTTCAATCTCACTAACCAAAACGTTTTTTTTTTTTTAAGACATATTAAACTTCAGACATTGGTGATGTTGCCTGCATCTTAAAGGGAATGTTTTGTTACCATATATGGTGTTTTGGGGGCGTTCCTTTATGTTAATGAGAATGACAAGCATGATGATTTAGAAAGTGTGGGATTTATCAACAAAGATTACTTACAGCTGTGCGTACGAATGTTTGATAAATATCACTTTTATTGTACGGACAAAGATTCAAAATTTTGTTCATAAGAGAGAATTTAGAGCATTTTCCACGCACTGTTGATAAATGAGGGCCCTGGTCTGTCAACAGCACTTGGTACCGATATCACAAAAATCATCAATCAATATCACACAATTATAAACAGACAAAGAGACTGCATCCATTCCAGTTAAAAAGTTAAGATACCACTATCCTATGCATGTCATTGATGATATGGCTTACTGAGTATACTCATATGCCACCGAATAGAACTCTGTATTTCTATTACACTGCTATGCTTGCACATCTGTATCTGCTATGTTTATTACTGTTGTATTGTATTCAAGAGACTACTTAAACAACAATTATCTTTCCCTTTCCTGTCTTACAGATGGCAAGTGAGCTTATGAAGGAGCTCATAGCCAGTGGGAAGGTGACTCTGTACCACTGTGATGTAGCAGCCATGCCCCTGGCAGACAGAACCGTAGACAAAGTGTTTCACTGTAACTGCTACTACTTCTGGCCAGACCTCAGGAAGGGCGCCTCAGAGATTCACCGAGTGATGAAACCAGGTAGGCAATTCTGGAATAAGAGAGATTTCTTCTTTTTTTGGAGGCATACTCAATGCAACTGGATGATGAATTGAAATGGTCAGACATGTTAGGTGATTCATTGATTATAATTCAGATTTTCTGACCAGTCTATTTCTCACACATTTACAACCTCCCTTTAAATGTAAGACAGTGAAGTGTTCTGTTTTATTCAGGTTAAGTCGGGTTTATTCCTCTCAACTATTATATTTTAGCTAGTGCTACCCAACTATTCAAAGATCACTTAAATATTGTGTTTTCCTTTGATTTCTTTTTATGTTTTTCATGTTGTTTAGTTAAAAAGATTTTCCCCAATATTTTTCAACCCCTGCTGCTATAAATAGATTCCAAAGTCACCACCATACTTTTTTGACAAATAAGTGTTTTTTTACATGTCAAGTTTCTTTTTTCTGTCATCACACCTCTTTTTCTCACCTCTTGACCCGCTAGGAGGCCTGATGGTGACCACATTGAGGCTGAGTACGCTGGCTTGTTTAGGAGCAAAGCGGGTGATGCCTGGAGAAAACTGGCGCCCAGAGGCCTATATGGCAGCTTTGAGAGACTCTGGCTTCACTGATGTCAGAATGGAAGACAAACAGCACAGCAACATTACCTTTCAGGCTATCTATGCCACTGCCTTAAAATGAGATAGCATGGAGGCTGCCAAACTCCAATGATTATAATATTTTGTGAGCAATGTATAATGTAATGTTCCACCATTTCAAGATGGAAAAGTTATAATGTATTGCAATGATGAACCAACATGGCCTGAAATTGTCACATTTTTGCAGAGAATATGAGATATATTGTAAATAATGTACAACTTTGAATCATATCTTATTAACAGTGCTATTTTCATTTGATTACATAGTTTAGAATGATTAAGGGATTGATTATTGGCTATTTTGTCAAATAAAAGTCAGTATCAGATTAATGAAACTGAATAAAATGGTTTTGGTGGTTCCAACACGGCTCACTACTACAGGTAATCACGCCTTTGCTGTCAGGGCCCCACGGCTGTGGAACTCTGCCTGAACTCAGAACTCAGACTAGCGGTATCTTCTTTTAAGTTGTTTCTTAGAACCCACAAAAGCCTTTTCATAGTTTTATTGTCTTTTCACAGTATTATTGTACTCCTTTTTCAAGGTTCTCTATCATTGTTCTGTTTATTCGATTTATTTGATTTATTTTTGTTTTATCTCTTACCTCTTCTACAGTTATTATTAACGTAACTACTACTGAACCAATGACATCTACAATATTGACAGCTACAATAGCCGGTACAAACTACATCACCCAGAAGGCATTTCACTAAACGCGGGCACTGATGACGTATGGGGAGGGAAAGTTAAAACTGCTGCTGTCTTCAATGTTATGCGCGTCAAATATCAGCTGCGAAGTGACCAACACTCCTTAAAGAAAAGAGTAAAACAGTCCGATTGATCGTCCAGGTAGGGTCAATTAGTGGATTTAACTTAGGCTGCATCTATTTCTAACTGATATCGGCACTTCCCATCGCTACAAACTGCTAATTTACCTAGACCAAAATAGATGAACTACAAAACAGTATAATCGCTAATCTCGTAGCCAGATCTTCCCAACATTGTTCTGATATCCGTCTCATATCCGTTCAGAATGCAGCGAACTTCCCGGTTGAAGCGAGAGCTGCAGATGCTGAGCACGGAGCCTCCACCGGGGATAACATGCTGGCAGACCCAGGAACAGATCGACCAACTCCGGGCACGTAAGCGGTGAAAGCGTTCACGTCGTGCCTTGGGGACACCCAGGCAGCTGTTTTCCAGCTTCTTATTTCTTCTTCTTGTCTGTTTTGGTCTACCTGATCAACTGTGTTCCTCCGCCTGGTTTACAGAGATAGTTGGTGGAGAAGGCACTCCATACGAGGGGGGACTCTTCTCTTTGGAGATCAAGGTTCCAGAGAGGTAAATTTGCTTTGAGGTATTCCAACCAGTAGATGGGTCTGTCTTCCACTACCACATTAGGAACTCCTTTACTGTTTTAATAATGGTGATATGCTTTCCCCCCTCTCCTAGGTACCCGTTTGAGCCCCCCAACATTCGATTTGTGACACCCATTTATCACCCTAACATTGACAACGCAGGACGAATCTGTCATGACGCTCTCAAACTCCCACCCAAGGTTGTAACACATCACATATACAGTACAAACCGACATGTTTTTTTCTCACCTTCATCATCTGTTATACCCTGTCTTGTGTCAAAGACATAAGCATGAGAAGATGACCAGTTTATATGTGTGAGATAGACTACATATTTCTTCCTTGGTGACTAAGGCCTGCTTTCTTTGGGTCAGGGTGCCTGGAGGCCATCCCTCAACATCTCCACAGTCCTCACCTCCATACAGCTGCTGATGGCTGAACCCAACCCAGACGACCCACTCATGGCTGATATAGTGAGGCTCAATCACAGTCAGATTCACACACATCGCACTGTGTACTACTGTGGATCTGCAGGACACTGACTCATTTTTGTTGTGTGGAAATATTGCACACACAAAAATGAGATTACAGTTTTTTTTTCTACATCATTTCTCATATCCACATCATACTAGACATCGTACTAAATGGAATAAGATGAAATATTCTCCCGTATATTCAGCTTGACTCATGGTGAGGAATTTTTGCAACACCAGAATAACTTATTTAGGAGCCCGCCTGAAACAGCTCTCCCTTTGACAAAAACGTATCTTGTTGCAATTATGAAAATTGCAGTAGTCAGTATTCATATTTTATTTATATATTTGTTTAATTCATTGCGCAGTCCCATCATATACACATAGGATATACTGTAAACTAACATTATATTTTGTATTGCAGTCGTCAGAGTTCAAATACAATAAACAGCTATTTGTGGAGAAGGCCCGAAATTGGACAGAGAAACATGCTGTTCAGAAGAACATGGTAAGCTCCTCTGACCTACATGATGAAAGCAGATGCAGAGCATTTACTCGACACTGAACTTGTATGACCGTGAGGTAGTGGTGTTACCAGGAATTACCCATTACCAGTAGCCACTAAGACTGTTGACTATCTACTTAATAAATGTTTAATGCGGCAAACTGATGCCATCTTGGTGTTAGATTTCATGTAGAAGTCAACTCCACATTCTACACTCGTAGTTTTAATATGTTGGGATTAGGAGAGACATGCTTTAGCGATGCTGTCATTGTCTAAAACAGAATGTGTTTCCTTGTGCTTAGGGAGTGGCGGAGAACGACAAGGAAAATTCTCCACATCAGAAAGCATCCACCCGCAAGAGAGAGGTTGTTGATGGACAGGAACAGACAGAGGAGAGGCCACAGGAAGCAAAGAGACCATGTAGCTCACCACTTCATCTATCATAGTCTTTATCTTCAAACCCAACTACTATACTGTACACATTTATCACACATTCACACTTATAAGTTGTAGTCAGTTAAATTTTTTTGTCTTCTGTTGCCAATCTTAATTTAGTTTGTATTTGCTATCTATGCATCCCCTTCTCAATCCAGAAATATGTACATAGTCATAAATGTGTAATGCTGCTTACTTTTGTGTTTTAATAAATATTAAAGTTAATTTGAGTATTGAATGAGCTTTTGGTGTGGGGATGTGTTTTGGAATGGTTGCAAAAGCAGCGTTGATGCATACAGCATGTAGCCATTCATTTTATTCAGTCATATATGTTCACCACTTGTATACAAAGTATGTACATCCAAAATAGCAAGACACGTTTTTTTTTTATAAACTAAGAAAGATTTATTTCTTATAATATAAAATTATATATTTGCTGTTTATCATATAAAAAGGGAGACAAACATCATAAGGCTATAGTGAATCAATAGCATGCTAGTTCAGAGGTAGTTACATTGTATGTACACATTGCTAGCCTACTCTAGCTAACAGTCTGTTAAAAGATACTAGCTACATCTCAGTCTGTATGACTGCTTGCCTTATGTGGGGGAGAATTGCATAGTCATTTGAGACAAAACCATGTAAACTGTATATGCTATCTGTTTCCCATTGCATTTTGCTGCCACACAATGCACAACATGTTTATAAAAGTTGTTATATATTTACAGAAAAGTATATCTAACTGAAAGTAAGATTTCTGTAGAAAAGTTAGCTTACTCTGGTAAAATGACATTGTGTGTGTCTGATCCCTTTATTTGAAATGAACCATAGCAATAAGATAGATTTTTTTGTATTTCAAAGACAAATAATAAAATAACTCCACTTAACAAACGTAACCAAACAATCTATCACCTCTTCTCTAAGCTGCTTGTCTTAACATCATATTTCAATATAAACATTTACACTTTAAAATTCTAAAGGTTCTACTTAAACTCCCTGGCTAGACCACTGATTTGTCTGATGCTTCAATGTTCCATATAGTTTAAGGCGAGTTTTCTGTTCATTGTGTGAGGCCATGACTGACTCAGTCCATTTGAAAGTGTCTGAAATTTCCTCTATATGATGTGGGATGTCATATTGCAGTGATGTTTCATTTGAATAGTCTTTCTTGTAAAGGGCACTTTTGGTTGCAGTCTGTTCAGGGTGTGTTCTCGTAGACTTCTCTATAGTGTTTTTCAGTCTCTGTGTGGACCCATTCTTTCAGAACTTGGGCATTGGTAACCCAGGCCTGGTCTATGCTGCATCTGTATGATAGTGGTCCAAGAAAGTCCATAGTGTCCTAGCTAGCTAGCCTGGGGGCTCAGGGATGAGAAGTGAGAGAGGGAGGCATGGGAGAGTGATAGAGAGGGCAAGTGTTGCTGCTCACATCCTGATCAAGGCACTCTTCGTCTCTCAGGCTCCCCTTCTCTGTCACTCTGTCTCTATCTCTGGCACTGGGAGAGGGTGTCTGGCAGGTGATGAGAGGAACAGAGGAGGAAGAGGAAGTGGAGGAGCAGTGGGAAAATCTGATTGGATCCAGCCGGGGTTGGAGGGAGGACCCCCCGCTGTACAGAGCGTCAGCGTCAGCGAGTGACACCTGTGTCGACGAATCGGAGCAAGAGCTCTTTTCTGTCTCCACGGAAACCAGCGAATCAAGGGTGCGGTCTCTGCGCAGCTGGGGGCGCGCCTTCGGCCGAGGCCAGAAGAAGAACTGGGAGTGGTCTCGCGTGAAAAGGAGGAAGAGGAGGGGGTTGAGGCAGGAGGGCAGGGGCTGGAGGAGCAGCAGGACTGATTTGAGCACCTCCTCCCCCAAAGAGAGAAGGCCCAGCAGGGAGCAGAGAGAGAGGAAGGCCACTGGCACATAGAGGAGGCCATTGGTGAATATGAGCCAGGCTACATGTTTGATCATGGCACAGTCCCATAGGCCCTCACATTCTCCCCTCAGCAGCTCCCAGTAGAGGCGTATGTAAGAGCCAGTGACTATCAGCAGACACAGGGTGTTCATCATGATGAGAGCCAAGGGGAAGCCGAGGGAGGACGGCGGCCGCGAGGACGGGGGAGGCAGGGGGGAGGGCAGGCAGAACGGAGAGGACCCATACTCCCCAACTCCTACCAACGGCAGGGAGGCCAGGGTGAGAGAAAGGGTGAGGCAGAAAAGTGCGCACGTGCGCACGCTCCCCAGGGACGGCGACTTCCCATAGGCTCGAGCACAAGTCACGCTCACCCCGCACTGCACGGCTGCCAGAGTCAACAGCAGCACGCTGGCCTCGGACGCGAACACCCACACCCATCCAGTCGCCTGGCAACCGGGGCCCCCCTCCCAGCGGGCGCCGTGGTGACCAAACTCCCCTAGTGTGAGCGCGTCCACGAGGGCCAGGGTGCACGTGCACACGCCAGTCAGCAGATTGGAGGCGCCCATGCAGGCCACGGTGAAGCGGAGCGGGGAGAGGTAGCCAGCCGAGCCGAAAAGCGAGAGGAGAAGCAAGGAGTTCCCCAGCAGAGACACCAGGGAGATGGACCATAGGCCAACACGCACCAGCCAGCTGCCCAGCAGAGAGTCACAGGGACGGAAAGGACCTGCAACACATAGAACACAAACCATCAGCAACTGTTTTTGTTTAAAAAGGCATGGATATTGCATTGACCTATACTGAATTGCTGCTTTAATCTCTTAGTCTCACTTTTTTTCTCTTGAGCATATGAACTAATAAATTAACTATTTTCAAATAGTTTTCTCAACTTAGGGTACTGTGCCAAAAATGCACATACAATATATTCTGTTTACTAGTTGATAACAATGTTACCATACATTTAAGTTTGCATTACAGATACCTGGGATGGGTGTGCACTGAACACTGGACTGTAGTTTGGATTCCTCTATTTCCATCTGGAACTCCTCAAGGTCAGGGTCATCTGGAATGCAACATAGTCAGGGTCAAAGGTCAGACAACCAGCCCCTCAAGTCGGTCTGTTGTGCAGTGACTTCTTGCACTTCACAACAGTGCACAAATGTGTGTGTGTGTATGTGGTGGTAGGGGATGGGATAATGATGATCTAACATTCTTTTGCAGTGATATGAAAAATCTATTTCCAGAAGGTAATTGGTGTTCACATAAATTTCATTCATCAAGACTGTTTTTATAACAATTAAAGGTGAATAAATTCTAATCAGCATTAGGTCACGGTCTATTCATCTTTTGTTATTGTTATTGTAAGCCCAGCTTTTGTTTCTTTTCAGGTTTAATGGTGTGGGTTTAATGGTTTTAATTTCATCTTAATTTTAGCTTAACAGTGTTTATATTATGCCGACAGTAGGAATGCATGGTGGCATAAACACTCAAGTGTTAGTGTGTGTCAGCTGCCAAGTAGCTGTGGTTTCAGTGAAGCCCGAACATGTTTGAAGCAGCCACATGTCAACAATTTAATACAGAAAAAGATCTGGATCCTTTGGTATTGGCAGCACAGACATATGGACCCAAGCTTTCCAACTAAAACTTTACCCCTCGCTCTTGCATGTGTGTCCCTGTGTGTGTGTGTGTGTGTGTGTGTGTGTGTGTGTGTGTGTGTGTGTGTGTGTGTGTGTGTGTGTATATATAATGTGTGTGTGTGTATATAGTGTGTGTGTGTGTGTGTGTGTGTGTATGTACAGTATGTGTGTGTGTGTGTGTGTGTGTGTATGTGTATGTACA
>OMKK01013450.1:1637-18015 GCA_900302305.1 Polymixia japonica | reverse complement strand
CAGCTTGTGGGCAGCCAGCTGTCTTGTTAGCAGGTGGGAGGGGAGTAGCTGCATGGGGAGACAATGGGGAAGTTATCAGGTCAACGATGGAGAAAAGGGAAATAATGGCGTCGCTAGAAGCAAACTACAGGTAGCGCTTTGTTTTATCATCTACAGCAGGGCTATTCAATTAGAAATTCATTGGGGCCACATTTTAAAACCAATAACTTGTGCCGGGCCGCACATTTTCAACGACCAGCGCAGAGTTTCACATTCCTGGGGCTTTCCCAAACTAGTTACTTGGCCTCCTTTATTTATTTCCACTCGCTTTTCCCATAGCCTGAATGCATACATCTAGTGGGAGTAGAGGTATATTGAAGTAACTAACTTCGGAAAGGTATAGCGCCTGTCCGTATGACTTTCAGCGCGTAGTGTAGATCTGTGATCGTATGGCGTTTTGCTTTTCTGGCTGGAGCATCGTCCGGGCCACTCAAGGGTGGCCTCCGGGCCGCTATTTGAATAGGCCTGATCTACAGGTTATGGGTTACTGGTCATGAAGCTCATAAAGGGGCATTCAAGGTAGTGGAGATAAGTGGAATTATGATTGGCACATTAAAAAGTAAAATGGATCACATAGTTGGGCATAAGAATTTAAAAAAGCATTTATTGCTTCTGAATGTTGGCTCTGTAATGGTTTTGAAGGATAATTATTATTTTTACATTTGAAAAGCTTCTTAAACTCTTATGCCAAAGACCCATCGGAATATAAAGACAAGCAAGGATGAATGAAAGTATAATGTGAGAAATGTTTCAAATAGTCACTAATTTCTGTGAAAACCTATAGGAAGTTTATCATTTCCTAAACAACAAGTTAAAGTGTATAGTATAGGACATAGTAGGGACAAAATAGTCGTGTCTACCGATTCTTCCATGAAGACCTCTGTAGTGTGTGGCTGTTCTGTAATTTAATCACCATTAGTTGTGTGACACATGATGGACACCAGGATTTGAATAATGCTGAACTCATTCACTCATTCGGGGCATGTTATTGGACCCTAAAGGTCTCAAGAGCTGCTTGAGCAACAAGTTGCTGAGTTAATGTCCCTCTTGCTGCTGTCGGGTACAGGTGGATGTACAGCGCCAGAGCAGCATCCCGACACCGGCAAAGTAATCAGAAGTGACGCCAAGCTTCTATATGTTGTGTTTGTCAAATCATTTTAAATAAAAGTCTGTTCTTTAAAAAAAGTCAAACGGTCTTGGCTGAAAAATGCAGAAAAGCACCTTAGTTTACACAAAGTCGCAGTCAGATTTCTCCATATTTGCAAGTCTACTGATTGTTTAACAATGTCCTATATGAACTGCTAGAGCAAAAGCTACACAGGCGAATTGGTTACAAACTATGATGCTTGGTTGTAGTAAATGAAAAGGATAACGATGATGATAGGAGCTGATTATGATAACTCATTTATTGTGTTGATTTTTTGCAGGTATTTTTGCATATAAAATATACCAACAGCTTAATAAAACATTATCAAAACTGACTGATCAAAAAAGCTGCGTTAAGACATGTATATTTTTGTGTCGCCATATGTGGTCATTAACACAGATAGAAATAATGTGTGCCAAAGACTAAACTCAGATCAAAACATCTAGACAGAAATCTACATTCGCTCTATCACAAGCTTTTAAGTCAAAAAGGTTTTTGCACTAGGCCATTCACTCATTAAGGGAAAACTAGCAACCCTTGCTACAGTATTTGATAGGTTCATGCGTAAAAAAGAGGTAATAATATCTTTATTCATAGTGCTTTTCAAAACAAAACAGTACAGTAAGGAAGTGGGCTTTGCTTAAAAACAAGACTAAAGAGATTAAATTCCATTTTTCCAACCCGGGCTAGTTACTTCCTTTACCTCTCAATGGAGTCTGTAAATCAGTAATCATATCAAGAGGTGAACAACAGTGCTAAGCTGCTTTTAGTGCAGCTCCAGTCCTGTGGGACGCTCCAGAGTTTACAAAGGACCAAATGGAGCCAAGCAGCTTGTCACAGTTGGATACACCCACACTGACAACAAAAAAAAATCTTTGCAAAGCAAGAACAAAGCCAGAGATCCCAGCTGAGTGTGTGTGTGTGCACATGTACACGTACAAACACACAAATACACACACCAATTACGCAATGTTGTAAGAATAACTTGGACTCTGCTTGCTTCAAGACAATTGGAGTATTGGCTGTATTCTGTTGAGTCTTTATTAAAAGTGTGATTCACATCTAGGTCTATTTTTGCTCTGGAATTAGAACACTGAACTAAACCAGATACACACTGTGTCGTAGCGGTTTGACTGTAGATGCCGGCTGGAACTTGTAATGCTTGTGTCTTTGATCTATTTCTGGTTTCCTTCCAGTGGCCAAGGCCCACCAGTGAATATAATGCTACGTGTGTTTTAGTATAGAAATTACCCAACTTGCTTGGCTTGAATTGACTCCCCAATGAAGGTTCCTTTCCCTCCAATAGTGAGTGCCTTTGTTTCTACACGCTGTTGTTGTTGCTGCTGCTGTGTATGGTTTCCGGGTCCCTCCCTTTCCCTCTCCTACACTTTTCTGCCCTGTAATTACTGTTCCTCCCTAGTTCTGTCTGCCGTTCATCCCTCCTCTTTGGTTTATCAGCTGGCAGGTGATTGGCCTGTGCAGTTATGAACCCTACTTTTAAGTACGGTTGTAGAAAGCTGCACAGACATTGCCCATAGGTATGGCCTCTAAAGCTATGTATTTGCTGGCATTTATAGCTGGTCAGTTAGTTTAGTGCTTTGAAGCCTAGGGGCAAGAGTGGACTCTTGGACACGGTGTGATCAGTGCTGTAAAACAATGGAGATGGTTTGGTTTGCACAAGAGTCATTTAGGGGCATTGGCTATTGCATAAGACAGTGATTTTCATCCACTGATTTATACATTGACATGATGTAGTCATGACTTAGAAGAAATAGGGCTCCGAGTCATTTAGTACTTTGGATATTTAGTTCTTATTTCCTCCAGCAGTAAAAATCATTCCTCTCCGCAAGTTCAATGCACAGGACTCACACTGTGTTTTTGTTATCCCCAAAAAGAGCCAGTGAAATAGGAGAGCTGCCTTAGCGGACAGGGTCTATTTGGCACGGCTTGGCAGCCGTATGTGACATTCACCGATAACGACAGCTGCTTGGAGAGTGAGGTCTCTGCAGTCTTAGGTTGAGACCTGCGTAGTAGGGGTATGTAGTCCTGCTGTTGGTCAGAGGGGTGGATATAGAATGGCCTGTAAATCAGACACACTCACCGAGACACATTTCTGTTCTTTAGAAAAGTACCAGGAACAGGGCATTATCTCAAGTGTACATTTCCCCTTCTTAGCTCAATAGGCTATATTTTCCTGTGTTAAACGATAAGAACATGGAACATGCATCCAGAGGTTGTAAATTTTGTGGGCGGGCAGCGCCATTTTAGTCGCCATTTTAAATCCTATGCCTAATCCTTGGGATCATAACAAACTCTGGTAACTAAGGTCCAAGCAGCTTTGCTTGTTTAATTGTCTTATTTCCCATTAAATATCCTCCACCATACCTAGACTTAAGAAGATGTTGTGCCAAGCCTGAGGAAATTGTGGATGTTTTATTTATAAAACATTGTCATTTCATATGCAGAAATATATTTCATCCTTCATAGATTGTCTTTGTCTTGTCTTTGCATGACACAAATGAAATTCAAAACCCTCTTAATAGTCATACAGAACCGGTGATGAAGTCACAAGGCACAGTGGATAAGTGATCATTCATATGGGTAGTTTAAAAACTAACAAACTTCTTGGGCGTTTCTTATATAACCTGTGAATTTGACACATTTCATATTTTCATATGCACTGTTTTTCATATCAAGTTTTTTGCCCCATTACCACCACAGGCAACAATGAGACCTGTTTTATCTCTGTGCTAGTGAGGAGCAGAGCTAACCTTATAAGACAGCCTCTATACTGAATGCGTGCTATATGAGGAATAGGGTTTACAGGATGTATTTGTTTATTGCAGGAATATTATGTTATATTACCAGAGCTGTTAATACCATAGTGACTGTATATACGTGACCACCTGGTGGTTTTTAAGCTGTACACACCAGGGTTGAAGGTCTTGAGTGAAACCTCATCCTACCCCTGCCAGTGTAATTGGGTCAGATGACTAGCATGCTGCAGCATTTGAAATCCCTCTCACAAATATAGAGCTCTGCAATCCTGATGGCCTCTGACAGTATTTTCACAACATTATACTTTACCTGGCCATCCTCATGTAAATTACTAGGACGGAGGCTAAAAAACAGCCCTCTACATAAGCTATTAAAGATTTTTAATCTGAAAAGGCTGAATTGCTACTATAGCCACCTTTGCTCTGAACAATATTAGTCATGCAGCACATAACCTAGGATTACCTGGGATTAAGAATTAAGAACTCTGTTATTGTTATGAGTACAATTTCATTCCTGGCTATTAATAGTGATGTCATACCAATGAACTTACTTCATTGACCATGAACAGAAGACTGCCTTTGCAAATTCACTTTTGCTAGTGTTTAATGAGCTTAATACCTCCAAATGAGCTTTATGTTACAATTATTCTATAAGGTATTTTTTCTCTAAGGCACTGCTTAACTATCCCTTAAAAATCCAGACATTTGATATATTGTCAGAAAAGACCCCCTGTACTGAGGAGTTGAATCACATCGGTACAGAGGTGTTTTGAATACATTAGGATGGTGGATTTAAGGGACAATTTAGTTTCTAAGACAATTTAGTCTTAGAACAGGACTAGTCCTAGCCCACAATGTGAAATAACATGTGACTGTAGTATGTGTTGGACCTGTTAGTCAAGTGTCAGGCAGCTACTAGTGGACTCACTGAGCCTCTCAATAAATCACCTCACACTTGTGATTTGTATCACATGGAACATGCACGGAGGGCTTAAAGCCTCCTGTTTTTGAGCTGTTTATTATTGTCCTATGCCAACCCCTGCTAATATAAATCGATACCATACTGACCACTATACATTTTTGATAAACATTTTTGCGCCGAATGTTCAAAATTGGCAAATAGTGACGTATCACTATCCAGGCTGACAGTGTCAGTGAGGATACACTTTTGTTTGAATCTGGTTGCCATTGTGTTGCTATTGCGTGACGTTTGATCGCTAACCACACCACCATTTTCCATTTGGGAAAAAAAATTGAGGGGGGGAAAAAGCAGGAAGTAAAATTGGCTGGAGGAGGGCTTTAAAATGCTCCTCAGATGGTTGCTCGTGCTGTCTTTCTTTCTTTCTTTCTTTCTGAACATGTGACATTCTCCACATTTCCCTGGCCCTGCAACAAAAGGCCCCTGTGTCTGCAGTTCGTTCTACCCCCCATCTAAATTTGCATGCTGGAATATGCTGTAACTTTTTTCCTCCAAACACCTGCAACTTATTGCAATATAGGCAGCATGTATGACCTGCGCCCAGATAGAGTGTAACACTCTGTTCTGCATAATTGAAACCTGATTTGTTGCACAGATCTTTAAAAAGGCCAGATCTAAAGCCTACCTCAGGCTAGTTTCATTTCTGTCTTTACTCCTCGAGTTTTTCTCCAAACGGAAACGGGATGGCCTGGTTAGAAATCCAACATCACTAAACACCACGGCAGCTTGGATACGTCACGTTTTTACCAAATACCGCTTTCGGAGGAACTTCGAATTTCGAACGTTTGGTGCAAAAGTCACGTATTTGTCAAAAATGTACGGTGGTGACTATGGAATTATAGTAGCAGGGGGTTGGCGTGGGACAATAACAAACAGCTCAAAAAATACAAAAAGTACTACAAGAGTGACCCAGAAAGACCCAAGCCTTTCCCTGTGCATGCCTTCAAGCGGTGGCGTTTATATTGGTGGTATCACCAAAGAAAAGCCCTTAAGGACGACCGTTTCTCTGCTTCAAGCCGCTGGACACCCTGTCTTTAAGTTAGGTGTGTCACCGAGCTGATTCCTGTCTTTTGTGACCTCGGTAATCGTCTCAGCCTCCTCAATACTTTGCCTTTTTCTGATCGAGCTACATCAGCGTACGAACAGGGGAGAAAGAGAAAGTTTGTAGATCTAATTAGCGTCTATCTCCTCTTACTCTGTGGGCAGGGGTCAACTTTTCCTATTCTCCAAGACTGAAAATTGAACATTTGTAACAGTTGTGTATATTTCTGTACAGATAGCTAATCAGGCTAAGTATGCATTTTGGTATCAAATTGAATCCATTGAAGAGGTCTATTAATTTAAAACATGTGTTTTCCCTGATTACAGTTGATCTCCCTGCCTTACATTTAGGGCAGATGCAGCCAAATGAGATCAGCACAGCCTCTGTTCTACATTATGGTCTGGATATCACTTACATAGGTCAATGCATGTACACTAGAGAAAAATGTAAAGATTGTTAACAGCAATTTAGATGTTTGACGATTTAGTTCAGCTCAAGTTGGTGACTGGACTCTAGATCGTTTAATCGTGAAAAAGTGATACCGATGACAGCAAAGGGCATTCGGGAGGGAACTCGACATACCTATAGCTCTCTACAACCCCAGATTTTGGTCTCAGGTGAAACTGCAGTTTCCTGTTGATGCCTGCGCTGTGGCCTAATCACTAGATTGTGACACAATAATGGCTGCATCACATGACTGCCTGAAGCAACAGAGTAGTGATTTCCCTCGCATTTCTCTGCCTTCCTCTCCCTCTTTGGCTGACCGAGAAGAGTGCAACATATATTCCCAATAACTAGGTTCCCTTGTACCCCAGTTAAATTAAAATATCCTTATATTTTAAATGAATGTAATATATCTTTATTATCTTACTGTGTACTTACATAGTCTCTCTATCTTTTCAATGCACTTAGTGGACTTTAAACGTCTGAATAGAACTCCAAGTGCATGTGAATGCTTTATCCTCTTTATTTTCTTCTTTGGATCTGAAGACTAGATTAATAGATTACCTCAAACCACAGAGGATATACACTTCTGTTTGTAATTTAATCCCAGGAGAACCTCCTCCCCCTCCCCAAGAAGAAGGGGTCTGTACAATCCACATTGCTCTTTATGTCTAATGCAAGACAGATGTGGCGGAGTGGTGGAGATTCCCACTGGAGCCTTTGTGCTCCCATGTCAGTTTCTGTCATTACCTCCCATTGTTATGTGTTGACATCTATTGCAGCAATTTTTAGTTGACCTGATTTGTTTTCAATCAATGGAAAACTCGAGTATCTAAGTTGTAAATCTAAATTGGTAGAAATGTACAAATGGCGTGCCAGTGTCCGTTTGAGCAATCTTTTGGTTCCCAATATTAAATAAATATGCACTGGATGGTGCCCCAAATGTAGAATATTGAATGAACTCTACAAAAATGTACAACAGGATGCCAGTGAAACTGGCTTTGGACTAGACAGTGATTCATAGAGTGGGAGAAGTTTCTAATAAAAAGTATACTTAAGAATAAGTCAGTTTCAGCCTATATACTGTATATCCTTAAAAGGGAATAGCACTCCATTATTAAATTCATGTGTTTCTATGGCCAACTCTATACTGACCATAAACTACTCAATGATAGAAACATAGAGACACAACTCTTCAGAGCTAATCAGCCAAATGAGAGAAGATTTGTCTGCAATCTGTTTCTGAGCCAGGAAAATTAATTTCAATCAGTCTCACACAAACATCCACATTTTTTTCAAGTACCAATCAAAATTTGCTCAGGGTCTCTAACTGTGCTTCATATTATTGTAATTTACTACATCGGCATATGGAAATTGGCATGACGGCAGGGTGTGAGTTTTGCTGTTGGAATTCACCATGGCAACGGAGGTTGTTGGAGCAAGATAAGAAGATGCAGTGTGGGCTGCGTCCCCTGTACACCAGGGTGTAGTTGATCTCTAAAAACAGATATCTGCATATGAATGCACAATCTGTAAGCAACAGGGCAAGATTTTGGTATCAGAAGTGTTCTAGTTTCCGTTTGTGGTCCGAGTAGTATTGACCAATCACGTTTGAGCGGGAGAGCAAAAGAGGCAAAACGCATTGACTGAAATGCAATCTCGGAACCCATCGGCTATTGTCTGACGACGATTTAGCTTTGTATTAGCTTGTTGTTTTATTGTAGCTTTTTATTAGCTTTATAATTTAATTAAAAGTCTTGGCCTGGATGTCCGTTATCCATAATTCGGATATCCGCTGGCTACACCGGAACCCCCGAAATTTTGGCTGTTGCCCCCAGAGGCAAATCGTCATTAGACCGATAGCCAAGATTGGGGTATAATTGGATGATATAATGACAGCCACAACAACACCTCTTTTCACCAAATGGCTTCTTGGCAAGATGAAAGCTGTGTTCAAACTATCTGTTCAAACAGGAATTTATTTGCATAAATGCAAGACTGGAATGATGCGACCAATGGTGCGTCCCAAGACACAGTAGTAAGGAGTACAGTACTTGTTTGGGTGACTAGATTGAAATATTCCCTACAAGAGGTAGACCAACATGCAGATCGCCATTTAGACATTGGGATATTGTAAGGCAAAGTCTCAAGACCAAAGGTCCACAGAGGATTTGGTCCACAAGCAATCCTGTATGGAAGAAATCAACACCCAACATCTAATTAGCAGAAATTTGTGGTGGATTAAAAATGTGCCAAGCGATATCTCATGCCAAGCAAGCAGCGTGGATAAACCAAAACATACCTATCTAACTACTGTATAAAGGAAGGAGTCTCTGTCTGTCTGTCCGTCCTTCGCTTTTCTCGACAACCGCAGTCTAAAATATAAAATAGAAGGACTGTCTGTATGTCTGTCCTTCGATTTGCTCGACAACCGTTCATCCGATATATTCCGAATGGGCACTGTCTGCACTAGTATCTA
This sequence comes from Polymixia japonica, assembly GCA_900302305.1. Taxonomy (NCBI): domain Eukaryota; kingdom Metazoa; phylum Chordata; class Actinopteri; order Polymixiiformes; family Polymixiidae; genus Polymixia; species Polymixia japonica. Next base: position 9,108 of record OMKK01013450.1, on the reverse strand, counting down.
TGACAAGTGCTCAGAGTCTAAACAGATCACCAATACCACCAACCTAGATTTTTTTTAGTACTGTGGTTCAGCACTCGTCAGGCTTTGTGGAACTCACTGTGCCATGGTAAAATGTGGTGGACAAGATCTATGGAAGGAATAAGCTTGAACATGTAAATGTAAATGCCTACCTATACCAGAGCCAGCATCTGTGGGCGAGAAGCAAGATGGGTGCCAAGGAATTGTAGCGACTTCTGTTACCGTAGTGCTTATAGATGCTGGGATCTGCGGTCAGGCCTGACATGCAGTTTCAGAAGTAGCTAGGAACAGTAGCTCATGCTTCTGAATTGGACTGGACTAGTTAATGGAATCTACATTTTGCTGTGTTTGTTTTTTTGGGGGTGGGGGTTTGTTGTTTTTCTATTTTTACGTTGTTGGTTTTGTCCAGTCATCTTTACATGGGCAAAGCTGAAATGCTTTGCTTTTTTTCTTTTTGTTAATTGTAATCCATGTTACACATCCTAAATCTTTAGAGCAGTGTTGATTTTGAAGCTGTTGTAGAAAATATGTTGGTGTTGACGTTGTTGGAGTAGATATGGTTGTTAAAATTATTTTTGATGATATTATGGTTATTGCTTATTTTGGTGTTGATCAAGTATTGATTAGTGCCAGTAATGAGTGTCAGGGAGGCTGAGCATGTCAACGGAAAATGTAAGAACCCGCTGTTCCTTTTGATTATTCTCAGCTATCTTGTCACACAACAGATGTGAGTAATAACCTGTCAAACCGCTTTTGTTCTAGGTGGGGCAAACCCTTCCTCTATATATTTCTTACACGACTCGTTCAGCAAGTATTCTGGGTCGACTGCAAACAGCACGTACACATTGTTGAAATCATTTTCCAGCCACGTTTGCCAAAAGTTGGCCTACTACTACGCTTTGCCTGCTCAAGACGGTCTCTTCTAATATAAGCTGTTTTGAAAACCATTTTGCAACCCTTTTGAAAAATGCACAATAGTACCCTCACAATGTCATTAGAACAGAGAATTTGCTTAATGTTATGATTTGACTCATACTCAAACCGCCCAAGCAACTGCTGACAGCAGGTCACGTGTCAGAGTTTAGGTCAACTCACAATGAGCAATACAAAAAACTATGTCAGTAGAACAGTGCCATGTCTCAGAGCTATTTCCATTCATGACAGTGTGTATTGAGTTTTTCCCAGAAGAGGTCAATCCTGATAGAAAATAGTTGATAATTTGCCTAGGCCAATCCATAACCATGGAGCCCTTGTTTTTTTCCCCTGTTGACCCAGCAGACCCTGAGAAAACCAAGTTGTATACAGAGTCTAAACCTATCTGTGCGTTCAAGCTGCATCGCACGGAGGTTCTAATTAAGAGGTGGTCTCTTGAGCACACAAAACATACAGAAACCCATTAACCTGCCTCCAACCCCTAACAATGCCACACGTTACCTTCCTAGCTGCCCGACTTTTGCCTACCAACACTTTGTCTATGCAACAGTCAATATATCTGACTAACTTGATGAACTGTGCGCAGTGCAAACTTAATTTCTTTCAGAGTGCATGGTAGCCATGGCGACCACCTTATTAGGGCTCCAAAGCCCATCTGCTCTAAACATTACTCCAGCACGGCTGGCTGGAGAATAGCCTGCTTTTGCTGTGGCGCGCACATGTGCTTTACGCATTGATCTTTGCAAGCAAATCAATAGAGCCACATATTCAGAAACCTACATTTGCACAGATGAATAATTTTGAAATTACAGTTTAGAAACATACTGAGAAGTGACTGAAATACTACCGTCCTGAATGCCAGTTTTAATTACTGAAGTCTCATTCCGTATTCAAGCTGAAGCTTACAGTTACTATGCTAACACTGTATTCTTTCATGCAGTATGGCACTTAAAATGTGCCTCTCAGACACAGATTTTTCAAGAAAAACATTCCAAGTGATTTGAATCGGAATAGAGATATAAAGTTGAATAAATTGTGTTTGATCTTTTCCTCCTAATTACATTTTTCACACTAATGAAATCAGGCATGTTTTGTAGAATGAACACACAAAGCCAACTGATGAGAACTCCCATTCCCATGTTTCTTCAATTCAACTTCAGCCCCCAGGTCTTGGCTTGTGCCTAGCGCAGAGGCACGTTCATTTGTTAAATATGTCCTTCTGTTTCCACGATCCAAATCCAAACCAGCTTCCCATTAAACAGGAAGCGGAGGTGAACGATAAATAAAGCAAATGTAAACATTATCATCGGAGAGGAAATTAAAACATGGCAGTGGAAGAATACAAAACTGACTCGATATCAAGGGCAGATCTCAGTAACGAGGAAGACTTAGCTAACCCAGAGAACCAGATACCAAACAGTGGTTTGTCGTGATTGAAAAGCAAGGTAAGTTGATTTATTTAGTTTGCTTTCCCCTTTCCGTCTATAATCGTAACATCTTTACCGCAGTGTCTAGTATAATAGTAAATGGAGATATTTGCAATTTGCTCTTTTGTCTCATCTGGCAGAGAGTGTATGATATTCCTTCCTTCATCGGTTTCCAAGCAGCCTGACCTAAGCCGCTGTTGCTATGCTCCCTCTCTCCCTCCACTGAGTGGGAGGCACGTGACTCTCATTGAATAGAGATCACAAATCCTTCTCAGTAAGGGATGTTTTCTGTGAATCAAGGATTCCATGGAAGGACATCTAGAATCAAACCCTCGGCAATCGTACATGCATTTTTCGATGACGGCCATTTCTGAAACTAGGTCTGAATACTGTTTTTGTCTTCGTTTAAATAAATTATATTGTTCAAATAGAGCAGAGCTGCAAAATCATCAATCATGCTCCTCTATGCAGCAGATTTGTGCTGTTCTGCAGAATTACTGCTATTCTCTTCTCTGTAAAACCAGCCACCTCTGAGAAATTGGAGGACTGTCATTTGAGTAGATCAAGTTTGATTACAGTTATTAATACAGTATAGTGCAAGCATCTTGGAACAGTACATGTAATTTCACCTGTCTTTCCAGTCAGCGCTGGTGTAAAATGGACTTTCTTTCCAGTCAGAGCTGGTGTAAAATGGAACTTTGAAAATTCACCAATGTAAATTCGTTCACTGCAGCAAAAACAAACAGTCTTGTCATTAAGGAATAGTGTTCCGAAAGACACCAGCTGCTGCACCGGTACATTCCGCAGAGGAAACCTAATATTGAGCCTGAGCCACTTGAGGCCTTCACAAGTAGTTAGTGATGTCATTCAAAGCCTTTGGTAGGGTTACGCTTCAAAATTACATCCATGGCCAGCTGTCTTTCTTTGTGCTCCTTGTGTAGACAACAGGAGGCCATAGGGCCTAACCTTTTCAGTGACAGCTCCTAGGAGCAAACTGGCTATATTTGACAGCCATTTTAGAGGAGGGCAAATAGTCCTCAGAAGCAGTTGTGGTCCGCTTTGAGACTCCACTATCATGAGTGAGCTTTGCAGATCATGTGATGGAGGCATTAGTTATGGAGATTCCTCTTCAGAACCTGACCTAAATTAGCAGATTCATTTTCATCAAAAGATGCATTGCGACAAGCGGTACAAAAAAGCTTTCATCCTTCTCTTTTGGCCGTAAAAGGAAACCTGGGTTAAGCAATGAACCTCTCTGTCAAGGATTACATGTCTGAAGAAACTCCCTTGTGTCCACAGTCTTGGTCTAACTGGAATTGACTCATCTCTTTACACGTTGACTGAGTTTGACTGAGCGTATGACCTTGGTTTGTGATTTGGTAACTTTTCAGCGATGTAAGGCATCTTGATGGCCTGTGTGTGTTAGCAAGTATCGTAACGCCTCTATGTTGCAAGCCACACCTTGGCTTCTTGGCGTGCTCCAGAGTCACAGAGAACAGGCATCTGTCACCCTCCGTCATGTGCCGCTATACTATAGATGGATCAATAAATCTTTCCGCATCAAATAAATCCACCACATCAAAAAGACTCAGATTAAACCAATACAAAAGTTTCTCAGAGGGAATATGTTGCTGTCAGGTCATGAGATCATCTCGTGTGAAGATAGAATGCACATCCTGTCATTCCGTGAACACTGCCGTCTTATGACACAATAATACTCGTCTGATCTTTGAACTCAATGCTGCATAATAGTTCAACTTAAGGTTTATTGGTAGTTAAATCTCCCAAGATGGCATTGTGTAGTCTCGTTATGGCCCTCACATGATCAGAAGGCCTGCCCTGTCAGCGCGGCGACTATCTGGAAAGCTGCTTCCCTCTGCGTGGTCACATTTCGGGGCATAGATACTAGAATGTTCAGAATCGCTTGACCTCTTTATCGTTTCCCCTTTTCACCTCCAACGACAACGTTTAAATAGATAGCCCGAGCGTAGGAAGAACGGCCTGACGAGTGGCGGGGAGAGATGTTGTTCGCTTTGGGGTGGTTACGTAATATCTCACTCGGTCTCTCACTACGGAATGCCGGGATGGTGTTTGTAAACAGAACGGCCATGTGCGTGCGCTCACATGGAAGAAGCTTTTGAGTCTCTGCCCTTGCCGGCTCACCCCTGAGGTAAACCCTGACATCGATACATGCTCCCAGGGCCAGGAACACCCCCATCCGGTCCTGTGCCACTCAAACAGCCCTATCACTCCCATAATTACAAAACAGTCGGGCTAATAAGGCGGCGCCCCACCGAGAAAAACAGCAGGGGCCATATTTGGGATTCACTACGTATTCGGTGTGGTAATTACAGATAACAGACAGTAATAAAAACGTTATTACCAAATACCAAACCAAAGGCAAACATGGATTACTTTCCTAACATTACAATGATCTTTGGGCCATATTTAGTAATAATAGTAAAGATTGATTGATTTCCAGTTTAAACAAAAAACGATTAATACGATTTTGATAAACATTCTGTAGACATGTCAAAATGTATCAGCAATTAAGATTACGGCAATCTCTTAGTAAACTGCAAAAGCCAAACAAAGATTATGGTTAATAAAACTATACAAAATACGCCTGATATCTTGTTTATTTAGAACGGTCATAAATGACGGGAATTTAAAAATCTAAGATGACTGAGATAACAGGCCAAAACGTTTTTGAATTATGAAAAATGCATGGACATGTTTTTCACAATTTGCAGTGCATTTTAATCTGCGGTTATGCTTTTAACTGCATGTTTCAACCAGAAAATTCCCACAATCGTGCACTATTGATATTCTCAGACAATATCAATATTGATGACTGTTCAGCTGAAATGTTGGAATCCTGTATACATCAAGATCTACTTTATGGCACTAAGATTCCACTGCAGTAATAACTGGTTTGCTGCCTTTTCTCTATGGAAAAAAACAACCCCAATAGCAGACAAGAGAAAAATCAATATTGCAGAGATCAATACAACATTCAATAGTTCGCCATTTTGTCTCAGCAAAGAAGTCAAGCCAAGGCCAGCCAGCAAGCATAGGTACAATCTAAAATGTCCAACCTACCACTGGACCTGTTCCACTGTGTCATTTCTGAAACAGCCCCAGGGTGGAAATATGATGCGTGGGCTGATGAAGGAGGTCAGAGGTTAGGGCTTGGGTATTGTAAGTGGACAGCATTGTTGTGGAATGCTATGGTAACTGGACATTCTTCTCGAAGGTGATATTGTCTTTTCCCTGGGAGTGGCATGAAGGGGACTTGCGGCCATGTCGAAGGAACAGTCCAACCACACTGCTTTATCAGTGGGTGTGGATGGATGAGAGCAGCTATGTCCCTGTGATTGATCTATCTGGCCCATCCCCCACCCCTCTCTCTACAGTCCTATTGAAGAGCCGGTGTCCTTTTTTTTTAGTGCTGATGTAACAGCTGTCATGCAGATGCTTATTAAAACACCTGCAGTAGGAATGTTGTGTTTTTACATTATGTTATAATGCTGTTCACGATTTTACACGCTTTAACACATACACGCTTTAAAAAAAAAACCCAAAGAAACAAACTGTTACCATATCCTGACAACCATTAACGCAACACATTAGTTAGCAGGCAATGAATAGCTCAATTCTTTCTAACTGGGCATGTCAAATTTTCGTGTTAGTGTGATTTGGAATGTGAAGTGGAATTTATATTTAGAATAGTTAAAACATTGCAAGAAGCAAAGTATAGACGCAACAAAGATGCAAAATTCCTTCCTTACTGACAGTTTGGTTAGATCCTTTTTCAACAAGCATTCTATTTATCTCTCAAGTTAAAAAACAAACAAAATCAAACGTATTTCATATTAATCTTTTACATGAGACTCATTTATTGTTTTAGCATGATGGAAATAAAGCAGAATGGAGCATTTCAAACCAGCTCCCAAAAAAAGCTCGGGTCACCTGATCTCATCCAGTCAAAACACACTTTATATGAGGACTATGGAACACACCTCTACTTACGCACTTCTGTTGACACTACACAGTCAATGACCATGCTTGCCATATCAAAACAGAACCACGCCATCGCCCGAGTGAAACACACCGCCATTGTTGTGTCCAAAGCTCTTGACAGCTAGATAGTAGAGAGTTGAGCCTACTTCCAGTGCAAGCCTAGAATATTTTCGTGTAATGCTGTGTGGATGCTGCATGCTACACGAAGCTAAGCGCAAATACTGGCAACATGATAACAAAAAAAAAAATACTTTATTAAGGTTATTGGAGACCACTGTTTCCCTCTGTCTTTATCACCAGTTCCCATAAGGGGATTAGGCTAATTCAGTGGTTGTCCGCTAGTCATTTGACAAGCAACTGACTTTTATTTTTGCAATTGCAATACTGACACAATAACTTTTAGTTTTAACCCAGAGGGTGATACTCATGTTAACAAAATCCCTTCATTGTTCATGCATTAGCATTTTGCAGCTCAGATACAGTGTTTATTTACAACACCCCATTAAAGGTCACTTACACTGCCCCTTGCAGGCATGCCTTATTTTGCATTTCACTCTAGGCCAAACTGTGGCTTTTTTTTTTTTCGAGGGAAGACATTACAACTGCAGTCAGTGGAATACACAAACGAAATACACAAGGCTGGGATCTTTCATATTGAAGTGGATGACTATGATGTTAATCTTAATGAACCATTTAGTGAATTTAGCTAAGAAATCGAAAAGATAAAAGCGCTAATATGTTAGTTCAGATCAACCACGGGGCCCTCTTATAGAAATAAAACAAACTGGATAAAAGTACTGTGTGCATGTAAATCCCAATTTATTTTAGATGTTATGGTCAACATGTCAGTAAATCTAAAAAAGAAGCCTTCCAACACAATGGAACAATAACATAGTCACTCATGTAAGCCTGTGTCACATATCATTTAATTCACTTATTGTGATTCAGCTACTTACACTTCCTTTGCAGGTCACTAAGCTATTGCTCAACTTCAAATAATGAATGCAGGATAACACACGCTACTTATCTAATGCCAAGAATATGTATAGCTGATAAGTCATTTTTTTCCC
>OMKK01013438.1:2063-17860 GCA_900302305.1 Polymixia japonica | reverse complement strand
TGTGTATAAGGGATAAAACCCAGTGAAGACAAAGAGCGCTCTCCACTTCCACTATATGAAGCAACGCCCCAAGGTGCCAAGGAAATGAGGTCATCCAGTTTGAACCAAAGCAGCATGCAGCTTGAATGCAGAGGGACCACACACACAACAGTAGCCTTCTATGTAACAGCTCTGACAATGAGGCACAACATTGTCTTCTGTTTACTGCCATGTTTGTTTAAGGACAAAGGACAAATTGGGAAATTTAAGATTTGGTTGATTGGTTGATTGGTTGATTGATCATTGCAAAAGGAAAGTGCCTTTGAGTACGATTAGGATTGCTATTAAGAATACTTCCTAGCTATGCAGAAGTAAAAGGCTATGCTGAACTGGAAAGTAAATACAGTGGCGACAAAGAGAGGAAAAAAGAGAAACTTACAGAACAGGTTCTCTTTTGCTAATTTTAATAATGTAACGTAATGTAAATGCTCCGCCAGTTTTACCCAGACACTTAAACTGTTCCCTGGGTTAGGGACGAAACTTGGCATTATGATCATTAATTCATTACTTAATAAAAACTGACAATAATTAATCATTTTGTTTTCATGTCAAGAAAACCCAAACAGAAGCATACTAGACAACAGAGGCCAGTTTGATCAAATCTTTGCCCATGGATTCACTATCACTAAACGTGGACATATATCTATGTGGTCAGATATAAGAGTGGAGATTATCAAAATACACATTCTTATGAATGGTCTTATGGAATACCAGCTGTTTCTCCCCTGAAGACGTTGAAGACGCTGAAGAAGATGTTTGTCTATAGCCAAGGTGAAATCAAAATGCATGATCTGGCTCTCAAGCAATTATCATGAAGCTTTCATAATTAGGTGTCACGGGAACAAATAACATCTGGTTTTATATTTCATGAACATATTGTATTGGATTAACTCAATTTAACAGCAAAACCTCTTTGTTTGTGATCATTTTGCCCAAAAAAAAAGACATGTCTTGTTTCACCTACAGTAGGAGTAGTCCCAGTTTGCATTGTAGCTTTTACTGCTGCATGACTATTACTACTTCTGGCCAATACATGACAAAATGCTTTCTCCCTTGATGTCCAGCCTCAATCTTTCAGTCCACAGGATCAAGATTTTCAGCCGTTCTCCACTAGTCGCTAGTCTTCAAGCTTCTGCCCCCACTGGATGGTTGGTTCTAGACTCTACTGCCATCTTGTGGAGCACGACTCGGTCTGCTCACTGGCATGTGGAGAACTTTCTCTCAGCTGTGGCTAATGTTAATTGAGTAAGATGTCTGTAGAGCAGGTGTGGGCAATCATGTGCCAAGGAGGGTGTTCATTCCAACCACAGACTAGATCAGATGATTTCACTGATTAGTACACCTGTAACAAGAGAGGAGGGGACTAATTATTGAAATCACCTGGTGTAGTGTTTGGTTGGAATGAAAGCCTGCATACTCTTGGCCCTGCATGGCACACACCTGTGCTGTAGAGTATAACAAAGGACAAGGAAGACTAATCCCTACATGTGAGTGACCACTGCTATGGAATGGACAAAGTAAGCCAAATATCAGCAAAAAATAACTACAAAATCTGGTTTGAACACCAACCAACCCACCAAATGAATAACACTTACCCAGAGCCACTCCAAGAGTCTGCCTCAGACCAAAGTGTTACAAAGCACCTTCACATACCACATACTTCAATGCACTTGAAAATAAATCAATGAAACAAGTTTTTAATGTCACAAGTGAAGACTCACTTAAGTATAACACTGTATACATATGAGAGGGAATTACATGTAAAGTAGAGTATGTAAATATGAAATATGAAGGATTTACGTATAGAAGTAGAGTACGGGTGTATCCAACAGTATTGCACGTCCTGGTTTAATAGCAGCAGTTCTGGTTGATTGTCCTGGTTCAGCAGACATGGTCTGATAGTGCATCTGTCTTTGTGTAAGCAGTGTAGTAAACAGTGCAGTAGCAGTTAAACAGAAAGCAGGTTAGCAGGTATGCCATGTAGAATATTTAACTGTTCGAGTTGAGAAGCCTGGAGGCCTGGTGGTAAAAACTGTCCTTGTATCATGTTACCAGTTTATCAAGAAGACAATGAGAAGATAAATATGAAGAAGAAGAACAGGAAGACTAAGAGGAGAGGGAGAGGGATGTAGGGAAATATTGGTAATATATTCATAAAGAATTTCACAAGAGTAAAGGAAATAATAGGTTATGTTTTTTCACCTAAATCTCTTTTCTTTGCTGTTCCTTGTATGTAAGATTGTGAGATAAGAAACCCAGAAGATTACCTGACAGCAAAAGACAAATTGAATAGAGATTTTAGGGGTTGACAATGCAGGTCGGGGCTCTATACAGATCTGTATATGGCTGGCGCACACACACACACACACACACACACACACACACACACACACACACACTAATAAGTCCCACTTGGAGGCCCTGGTCTCTGTTGTGCTTAGTGTCAAGAGTGCTAACAACCTGTTAAACCATCTCTTCATCCATTACACACACACACAGCCTACTGAGACTACATCACTTGAATGACACAAAACATCCTGTTGCTTAGTGGTGCATTGATATAGTTCTGCCATGGCAACACCTGTAAATACCAATCGTGTCTCCTGTCCATCCATTAACCCTCACTAAAGATAAAACATCATCTTTTGAAAATACCTCCTGATTAAGCTATTTAGGAACTTGAGAAAAAAAATAAAGATAATTAGAAAAAAGTTTTGTTGAGAGAGTGATCCCTGTCCTGGTGTTCGTGCATAGGAAAATCTATCTGTTTACTTAGAATGGATTGGAAAAAATATGCTCCTGGTTTGCATAATGCAGGGACCATCTGCAATGGAAATACCATGTAAAGTGAGGAGGTGAATTATGACCACATCTCCAACCTTCCTTATCCCTTTTATACATATGGCAATTGGGAATATGACTAGTTCACTCAAGGTCAACTCAATATATACAGTAAACTCAATATCAAGATAATTAGTAAATGTGGCACTGCTCATTAAAGTAACAATGGAAAGCCAGTTGATCTACATGTTAGCACTAATCTTTATCTTTGTCTACATGTAAGTATCAGTATAGTCAGTGCAAAACTTTATATGCCCCTTATAGAAAGTGGCAAACGCATTATGGTTTATTCATTTAAACTTCACATGTATATTGGCATTGGTTTTTTTAAATGAAATATCCATGTTCTATTCATTTGTATTTTATAGATTTAGTCTACAATGTCCTTTAGGCTGAAGCAGACAATGACCTGGCACTAATCGGTCATTTGAATTCCTGGAAGTGGTTAGGGGAGAAGGATTTACCACAGGTTTTAACCTTTTGTTTGCTATGCCTAAACATCACAGCTCTTTACCCCTAAAGGAGCAGTTCTCTAGGAATCCAATCCCTATTTTTTATGTTTTGTAAATAAAGGTTGGATGTTTCTCTTGTTTCTCACTACAAATTACTAGTTTCAAAGACATGTAATTGAATAAAGTAAGTGTTTTAAAGAGATTTTGATAAAGGATGAAAATCAAAGTCAAAACGTATGTCTCCGTTCATCTACTGTCTGCTTTAGCTTTTTTATTTCCAAACTTTATCTTTTTATGCTATTCTTCCAATAAATAATACTTTAGATTCATAAAAAGCCTAACCTTTCAGTCTTAAAGTCTCACTAATTGAGCTGTATGTTTGACTGTGTTGCACACTCTGCTCATGACATAGGCTTGCAATGCAAATCAACACTAACACCACATATGAAATATTAATTCAAATAATGTCTCCCACATACAGGCTTTAAAAACACACTTCTGCACACACACACACACACACAATCTAAAGTATTTGATGTTTGAATTGTTGACTGATCGCTTTAACATCACAATGTTTCCACACTATGCTCCAATGCAGTAGGTAGACAAACAAAAAAATATTTGCTGCCTCAGTAGTTCAAGGTATGGTAGGTGAGAAAGGTTTGAGTAATAGTACCTGAATCTGTACTCACAGTTAACTATCTGTGGTACATTGTAGAAGTGGGCAATAAGTTTGCATTGCATAAATAGCAGAGACTTTAATATTTACGTATTATTAGAATTTGTCCTAATTTTTCATTTTCCTAAAATGTCTTGATGTGAAGTGTTGTCAAATGATAACATCAGTTTCCCAGCACAGTGGGACATTCATCACATGAAAAAGCTGCACACCCATTGTAGATGCAATCCAGCTGATGTCATGCGATGTGAATGTTTTTTCAAAGCCTACTTTGTAAACTTCTGAACTATGATGCAAAAATTGCACTATATGGGGAAACAAAAAGAAGCCTACAGTTTGGGAGGAAGCGTGTGTTGCTCTATCACGCAGGCGCAGATAACAGGTATGCGTAAAGAACAGGAAATGACCCATTCAACAGCTCAAAAACGTAAACGAGAAAAATCCCCTCACGGAGATGTCGTCTACCCAATTCTCTCTTTAAAAATCTCTGAATGCTCACCGCGGGTGTTAACTAGACTGTTTTGAACGATAATACACTTCGATCAGAACTGTCAGCCAGCAAGCGCGGAGAGTTCAGTCTTTCCGGTGAAGAAATTTTTTTAGAAGTCTTGACTTGCAGTGAAAACGACGTGCTCGACTTACGAAGCAAAAAAAGGGCGTGTTTGAATTCTCCAGCAAGTATCCGGAGCCCTGCCTCCTCCTCCTCGACTGGGACGCTAGCTCGGTAGCTTTTGGTGCATGTCGTTGTGTTGCAGTTAAGTTGCGTTTTTCGTCTGAATTTTTTTTTTTTGTTGTTGTTGTTATTTCGGAGGCCAAACGAGAAGATGGGGTGTACTCTGAGCACGGACGACAAAGTGGCGCAGGAGCGCAGCAAGATGATCGACAGGAATCTGCGGGATGATGGAGAGAAAGCCGCCCGGGAGGTGAAGCTGCTGCTGCTCGGTGAGAGAGAGAGAGATGAGACGAGGCGGAGGAGGGTCTCGGTCTATTTGCTGGAATGGAAAATCTTCCGCGAAGTTTTGTTGCAATCGAACACGAAGCTAATTAGCTAACTTAACGTCCCCGTCACTAGTGTCGTGTTACGTTATCTGCGTTAAATAACGTTTACTTTTGTCGCTAAAAGAGAGGTTGACTTTACAAACGTTTTTTTTTTTTTTTTTTTCAACGAGTTTGAAACATTTAACTGATTTTTAACTGATTTTTTTTTGGGGATTATGGGTGGCGGTGCGGTTGAATGAAAAGTTGAAGTCTTTCCCTCTTCTTCAACGTTAGTTAATACATTTGTTAGTTAATAAATTATTCAATTACCCATGAGCCACCCCGTGTTTGAACATTTATGCCCCCAAATTAGTCAATGTAAACTAGTTGCCGAGTTAAATTGTAAGATAAATTAGCTGAAGAATGACTGCAGCTAACGTTACACGGTTAGCTTCCTGGCTAAAACGGGCTAGAATGCAATGGAAGCGACGGTTAACAGGTTAACGTTAGATCTGGGATAGAACTTAACGGCTTTTTTTGGAATAAAACACTCAACGTTACTCTTCTAGAATATCTTATATTTCTCAAACGGTTCGTCATGTGACTAAACTAGGGACATATTTTGTCATTTAACTAACTGAAAGCCTGGATGTACTATATGTTACTGGCTATGTGTTGGCTAAGAGACACTATTCTATTAACATAAATACTGTGTAGATATCGGTGTATACTGTGTAAAAGTCGATGTATGTGGGAACGCAAACTGGTTTGTTTATATGCAACATCAGATAGGTTGTGCTTCTTACCTCGCTCAGGCTAATCTCAACATGTCAGTTTCCACATAGGTGTGGTTATGGCAACTAGCAAGTTGGGTAGAAATGTGTTCTTCATTGAACTTTTTATATTTGAAACAATGTTTTTGTCATTTCAAGAATCAATGTCACTGGTCAGCTTGCCACGGTTGGGATAAATTCATGACTATTACTAGTGGCTCAGTCAGGAATCAGTTGGCAAAAGGTTGTTGCAACCTAGTAAATATATGGGCAACTACTTCAACACAATAAAAAACAGCTAGAACATATGAAATAAACTGAACCAATTAGCTGTCTGCTTGGGGCCTGTTGTCTTAACGCTGTAAGAGTTCTTATAGAGCAGTCTACCTCTCTTGCTCAAGTTTACCTCAGCTCCAGCACTGATTGGTGTCCCTGCGGCACCAAGCTGCTTGGGACACATGCCCAATCTGACCACACTGACAGACATTGTGCACTGGGTTGTGCATGAGTCATTTGAGATGGGCCTGATTTGAATTTTCATGGTTGTTGTTGTTGTTTTTTCTTCACACAATCCCCATGAGCACCTGCATGCGATATGTGGGCTGAGCAGGCTTGCAGCAAGTATCGTGCCGTCATCATAACTGAGGGGTAAAAATGGAATTATCCTCAGATGTTGGAATTGTCTTTCTCAGTTATACTTGTGGGAAGATATTTCACTGTTGGCATGTTTGTTTGTGTGCATACCCACATGTGTGTATGTGTGTGAGGGGGAGACATGTAGCTTTGCCTTATATGCTTATTGCAAATTCCCACTCCCAGAGATCCTGCTGGGGATGTCTGCATTAATGCAGTTTTTTATTTTGAGTGGGAGGATCTTCACAGCTCACATCTGTTTGTGTGCTACATACACACACACACCACCGATATATAGATAGTTTTGGTTGTAGTCTAGAGCCAGTTGTGTAGTACACAGAAACGCGGTGCAGGAGCTGCACGGTCAGTATGCATTGTTCTCTGGGGAGACGTCTGTGTGTCCCATATGGTCTGAGGGAAATGCTTGTCCCCAGGGCTTGCCAGCAAAGCTCCTCTCAGGCCCACTGTCACACTGATAAACTCAAACTATCCATTTTCTCTTCTTGCCAGCCATTAGGCTGTCCAATTACAGTGGCTCACTGAAGTGTTAGTGTGGGTTTGGAAATTAAATTTAAGTCTGATATGATGTTTGTTGTGGTACTAGTTCTGTGTCTGTGGTTCATGTCTGTTTTGTCATTTGGGACGGCGAATTGGAGAACAGTTCTCCTCACTGGGGAGGCAGAGGCCCCAGCAGAGAGAAGGTAATTAAAATGTTGTGTGCTCAGGTGAAAACATGCCTGCCTCTCAGAGGGAGATGAAGCAGCGTATGGGTGCCAAGCAATACCTCTGGCTGATTCAAGTTTAGATGAATGTTATGTATAGACCTGTACTCTTTTAGACTATTTCTTTGTTGGTTACTCATACAGATACATTTTCCAATCTGGGACATGGTGATAATGTAGCGCCACATGCAACATCATATATAAGTCTCACAGAAATCAGATTACCCAAAGCTGCAACTGACAGCTATGAGACTAGCCAGCCACTCTGATGTAGCATGGGTTGCTAACCTGGGGATGTTTAAACTGTATATAATCTCATTGACAAGAGGATCCATTTGATTAATCCAATTGCACTAAGGCCTGGCTAAACCCTGCATTAAGACACATCTCCACAACATTCTACAACAGTCTAGCTTTTGATAAGCAGTGGTTTAATGTTAATAGAATTCTCATACGATTAAAGAACCTATTATGTCCAGTAGTGATTATAACAACGTCCTTTGAGAGAGCGGGGGATTATATTGCCATCAACCCTCTAGTTGTTACATGACTATTCCTTTATGTATGGGCTTGTTTGTAGGGCTGTGGAAAAGATTGAAAAATTATTAAATTCCAAATATTGACTACTAAAAAAAATCAAGTTGAATGTCAGAGGAAATCTTTCATTCTATTGATAATAAAAAATATTAGAAAACTGTTGACTTGAATATTTGGTAACTGTTTGTTTGTGATGTACCCCATAGAGGATAAATATGTAGTCTTATTATTCTCTTTTCTGTCGGTTCTACCCCTCCAATTTAGGTGCCGGAGAGTCTGGGAAGAGTACGATTGTTAAACAAATGAAGTAAGTGCAGCATCGTTGCCTGTGGACAGTTTATAAGCCATGAATCGTATCGGCAAACCATTGATGAAACGATGTGAATCAACTGTTAATATCCCCCCTTGGTGTCCACCGTCCTATCTGTCAGGATCATCCACGAGGCGGGCTACTCAGAGGAGGAGTGTAAGCAGTACAAGGCTGTGGTCTACAGCAACACCATCCAGTCTATTATTGCCATCATCAGAGCCATGGGCCGCCTCAAGATTGACTTTACTGATGCAGCCAGGGCGGTGAGTAAAGCAAAGGATGGCATTTTAATCTGGTCTTGAGACACGTGTATCTGTGTCCTCGTAGGTGTGTTGGCATGGAACCATTTCTGTAAGGGCAGCTGTTATTTAAGTCGTCCTAACGCTGCCTCTCTATTTAAAGAAACAGTAATGCTTCACCCCTGTAGAGAAATTCCCTGCAGGGGGGATTCAGGGGATGCTTACAATGCCAGGGTCATCCGCCTGACAAGTCTCCTTTCTCCCTACTTTATTTCTGTGAGTGTTATTGTTCAACGGAAAGCAGCTTGACTACAGGTGTTTTGTCTCTCCAGGACGACGCCCGGCAGCTGTTTGTACTGGCGGGCTCGGCAGAAGAGGGCTTCATGACGGGTGAGCTGGCCGGGGTCATGCAGCGCCTGTGGAAGGACGGAGGGGTGCAGGCCTGCTTCGGCCGCTCCAGAGAGTACCAGCTCAATGACTCCGCAGCCTAGTAAGTCTTGCAAACTGAGTGCTGATTTAGATGTACAGGGCCTATGGTAGAGTAAGATGACAGAGAGACCTGCCATATTGCCTCAGTTCCTCATTTTCCTTGTTCTGTCTCTGCCCGTGTCTCTTTGCTTGCCCTCTGTTCCCTCCCCTCTGCCTTTCTCTCTCTCCAAAGCTATCTGAATGACTTGGACAGGATAGCCAATGGAGCCTATGTGCCCACACAGCAGGATGTGCTCAGGACCAGGGTCAAGACTACTGGCATTGTGGAGACACACTTCACCTTCAAGGACCTGCACTTCAAGTGAGTACATTTACTGTAGTTTGTATAATCACTTAACCCCATTTGAAAAGATTTGGTTTATACTTCAGCAAAGCCATAGCAATGGAATGAGTTGTGTCTGAGTTGTATTTCCAAGGATCCTCCTAACGGTTTACTTCATTACAGGGGGCATTTAGTCGAGGGCTAGCAAGATATATGATACGTTATATAACTAGTCAGTTTTACAATATGTTTGTGCGTGTGTGTGTGAGCATGCACGCTCGGGCATGGCATGAATTTGCCTGTTCTAACATTCATCTTCGTTGCCTGTGTAGAATGTTTGATGTGGGCGGACAGAGATCAGAGAGGAAGAAGTGGATCCACTGTTTCGAGGGTGTCACTGCCATTATCTTCTGTGTGGCTCTGAGTGACTATGACCTGGTGCTGGCTGAGGACGAGGAGATGGTGAGACCCAGCACTCGCCATACACCCCCATTCATGCCCATAGTTCAGTTTTTGTGAATGCCATTTGTTCAACTTCATTGTTGATTTTCTGCTGTCCTCTGTCTCTCTCGTCCATCAGAACCGAATGCACGAGAGCATGAAGCTGTTCGACTCCATCTGCAACAACAAGTGGTTCACCGACACCTCCATCATCCTCTTCCTCAACAAGAAGGACCTGTTTGAAGAGAAGATCAAGAGGAGTCCTCTCACCATCTGCTTCCCAGAATATGCAGGTGAGTGGACGACGCGTAGAAGTGCACTCGTATGCAGAGCAGTGGTTATGTAAAACGTATACGTTTGTGGTACAGGTAGTCCATGAAAGCTAGGCATGTTTATTTTACAGGTCTTGTTCTGCAACACCTGAGTGTGTATGCAGATAGTCTCTCTCTCTCTCTCTCTCTCTCTCTCTCTCTCTCTCCCTCTCTCTCTCCCCCCCCCCCCCTTCCTAAGAGGTCTTAACAACTTGTCTATCTTTCCTTCTCCTCATCTCTCATCACCCTTTCCTCTGCGTCCTTTTCCTTCAGGCTCCAACACATACGAGGAGGCAGCGGCTTACATTCAGTGTCAGTTTGAGGACCTGAATAAGAGGAAGGACACCAAGGAGATCTACACCCACTTCACCTGCGCCACCGACACCAAGAACGTGCAGTTTGTCTTTGATGCCGTCACCGACGTCATCATCAAGAACAACCTGAAAGACTGCGGCCTCTTCTAGGGTAACGGTTGCTTCTCCCGAAACCAGACAGTCGGTATAAAAACTGTAGTTTACAACAATTTGTTGCTAGGATAACGGTGGCAACATTCTCGATACTGACCTGCTTCATCACCTCTAATCACGGTTTCTTCTGTTTTTTTTTCCTCTGTTTCTGCTCAGGCAGTGTGGTGGGCAGCCTGCAGTGACTTTTGTCAAGAGGAGTCTGTGACTAGAGGGACCTCTTCATGGACGCTGTTGACAATGTCACTTTTAACCTCTTATTAACTTATGCTGATCTCTAAAGGTTTTAAAGATGGTGTGTAGAAAAAAACATTTGTGTAAAATATTTGTACAACTGTCACTATGGCTGGGGATTTTTCACTGTTTTTAAAGTGTGTTCGTTTTATTGATCATTTTTAATTTTTGTATGAAAAAGGGGGCCTTTGCATTTATTTTTGTCTTATTCTTTGAAAGGAATGAACGCCATTGTCTTCTGTTTGTAGGTACTTGTGCCTTGCATGCCTTAGTTGCTTTGTTTTTGTTGACTTAGGTATTAGATTGTGTAGATATTATTGAGCTCTGTCACAAGCCCCTCACCCAGTCCATAGGATCTTGTTTCCATGATCACATCGACATCCCAGAATTTTTGCTTGGTTCCAAAAAGCAAGCAAACGAGACCAAGTCATTCTCTATAGACCAATTCACTCTGACTCTGACATACTGTGAGAGATCTATCTTAGCCTTTTTGGATGTGTGGCTGTATGTCTGCTGGAAGTGAATGCTTTGGTATGGGTGTGGCCAAAAGTCTTTTCGTTTTGGCGTGTATGTGTGTGTGTGTGCGTGCGTGCGTGCGTGCGTGTGTGTACAATATAAATCAAAGGGACTTTTTCTCAACATGTCATCCTCTTTCAAAAGTTTCATTTTTATTTTTTTTAAGAAACCAAAAAAAGCTTCTCTAATGTGTGCATGTTATTGGTGTTGTTGCTACAGGGCGGAACATTCCTATTCCAAATCATGAACTAAGAGAAGTTTTGACGAGAGGATGGCAATGACAGCCTTGTAGCAGATGATAGAACCATAGATCTAAGTACAGTGCATAGATTGACAGAGGTGGCTATGTAGAAGTGCACTGTTGATTGATTAGGATCTGTAATGGTTTCAGGTTACATATCCCCCCTGAGCCCCAACCCTCTGTTTCCATTGGATGGGGACATTAGTGGACTAATTTCCATGATTTTTGCTAATAAAAGAGTTGCTATGGTGAAACCATGGCATCCTTTGCAACAAATGCCTGTCTTTTCTGTTGCTTTGTGCTTTTGCGGTCTTTGTAATTTGTTTAAAATGTAAAACATTGGTCTAAGGCTGATGTGTGTTAAAGTGTGGTTTGAGCAATTGCCTTACTCAGTTGATGAGAGGTTGGGGGTAGGCCATTATTCTCTGGTAAGAATTGTAGGCCTATGTCTTGTGGTGGCATCCATAAACATTCCTCTCAACCCTTGGTGTCAGTGTTCATAGTATTAATAACGGCAACAAAAACCCATCAAGACTTACACAAAAACGACTAATATTTTCTTGAGGGCTTGTAACTATTAAGTCGAAAAATATAAGAACATGCTTTTGTGCAAGCTGTTAGTCTGCACATAGTCTGACTCACAGGAAGTAGGCTGTGGGTATAAGCTATTTCTGTCGGAATTCTATTTTGCAAGGCACCGTCGCTGCATCCTGGGTTTAGCGTCTCCCAAGACGATTGTAGTTGGTTTAAGGAAATACAAACAAGCCAGAGCGTTTTCCCCCTATATCAGAGTGATAATGGGTTTAGCCAGATCTTTCTCCAGCGCTGGCATAGGTCTGGCTATGCGAGACTAGTATGCACATTACTGATTGGTTGCCGTCTAAATAGTTTACCTATACTTCCCTCTAGTGGACATAAGTGATAGTTGCACATAATGATCCGGAAACTGCGAACAATTTTTAACTATTTTTATACTAAAGGAGTCAAATGAAGATGTAATGTACCCACTAATTTATAATAATGAACATGGATCTTCCCTCACAAATACAAATTAGCTTTGTATACAAAACTTATGTTCGTAGTTTCTACAAAGTCCCTAAGATCTGAACCACTAAATCCAGAACTGTAATGAAACAAGCGATTTTCTTCAATTAATTGGGATTACCCGATACTCAATAAATGGAAAACGTTACCTTGGCAAACAGTATGAAAACCTCACTGCTAATTAATTGTCATTCAAACTTATACATAAGTTGTACTATAGTATAGGGAGGAAAGGATATACACAAGAATATGACTAAATTACTTATTTCAAATTTACAAATAATGCTGAGCATTAAGCACCCTTTACCAACAATTGTAAGAGAACCTCTAGTCCAATATCAAGAAAAATCTTCAACAGCTCAAACTCATACAGTGCCGCGTTGCACTTTCTCGGCCGGTAAAGTACCTGGAAGTTTCACCATGCCTGTGAGGAATTTCCTGAACATAAATTGTTTCACCGATCATTTTAGCTCTTTACAATGAATCACAATGGGCCAGATTCAGCTTTACAGCACGCTGAGAGACTATTGCTGCCCTGATGATTAATTTGATGTCCAAGTCTTTGCCAGCCCACCATTATGGTGCTGTGCTGTACAATATGCATGGGTAGGTTTTCTTTAACTTATTCTTCTTATTGGGTTCACTGAAAATGAAATACATGGGAAATAAGCGCTAGTGAATTCAACACTAAGTATTTTTGTTTTAGTTTAATAGTGTTTGGCTTTTTTACTTACATTACTTACTTAATTTTTTACTCACATCAAGTATATTACTGAACCTGAACATGACGCAATTTGCAGCAGGACTGCTTTGTGCTGGACCCTCTTGGGAAGCGTGACGTGGTTTATATAAGACTGAAAGTCAAATTTTAAATGATTATTCAGAATTCCTTTAGGTAATGCTTTTTTTTATTGTATCTAAATTGTTATAGCTGTTAGAGTACATTTTACCTAATACATTTTAAGAGCGAGATATTGGAAGTGAGTTATAATGATGGCTCCACGGCAATGAAATGCTGATAGGATTACGAGAACAACTGTTATATTCCAGTTATTCTTATATTTATATATTTATGAACACCAAAATGGTGACAGCTAACATTCACAAATGGGTCTTAATAATACCAGAGCAGACTTCTGTCTTGCAGTCTCAACTAAGCCATCACTGCTCAAGCACTATGATTCAGAATTAGCTATAAGAGGAAACTATTTTAGGAAGCATTGTGTGATTTAAAAGCTAACTGTGGAGTCATTTAGCTAATCTTCAAAGCCCTCCCAGGGAGATCAAACACTGTGGATATGAGGCTTCCTCTAAACCAAGGTAATGGGAGAGTTGAAGAAAGAGAAGAGAATAGGGAGCGTGAGAGGATGATGATAATGGCGGCGATCAAACATCACATGAGAACTGATTTCTAATTGACCAGTGAGTCAGAGCAAAGATTCCAATCAGACCCATGTCATCAAAACAAACTCTTGGATACGTATGTATAATAACCAGCTAGTTTTGATCTGCTGCTCTTAGAGAAATGATAAGAGTTAAGTGATAAGTTGCTAGTGTGTGTGTGTGTATGTGTGTGCGAGCGTGGGAGAGAGAGAGAGAGAGAGAGAGAGAATTTGGGAGTATTTGGGCCTTCTTTTGTGTGGTTTGAGGTTTGGGGGTGGCCAAGAGTTGAATCATTTTTCCAGGTATACTTTAAACAATGATTACCATCACCAAGTTAAAAACATAATTAGATCTTACTATGAGCTTAGAGAAAATGCCAGAATGATTACAGTTATCCAATTCCCTAAAGACATTTGGTCTAATTATCTCATTCTACATCCTTTGTGTGTGAGCGTGTGTGTGTGTGTGTGTGTGTGTGTATGTGCGTGCGTGCATGCGTGTGTGTGCCCATGCATTATGTGTGTCGCTTGTGTGTCAGTGTGCCCGTGTATATTTGAAACTTAAATGTTCTTTGCTCAACTCCAGTGTTGCACACACACACAAGCTTCCACTGACAATCCCATGATACCAATGAGGTTGTTTAATGTGTACCCCCAAACATTATTACCATCATGGTAGATGAAAGATGATAGCTGTTATGGTTGTCAGTGGCTTGTTTTTGCCTCGTTAGCTCTCGCACATTAGTTGATAAAATATAAACTATTAAATGAGAGGAGGTCCTTCATCCCAATGAGAAGCGTTTTTGCAGAGTGTAGTCCTGAAGGTGACTCAGCTCCCCGGTCTCTGCCCAAGCAAGGAAAACAACTCGGTTTGCATTTCTTCCTAATACCAAATACACAAAGCACAGAGTCGATGAGGGAAGCACTGGGCTGAATCCGTATAAGCGCTGTTGAAAGTCCCTCTCTGAGGACACGGCCTGCCTCATGTTATTGTATTTTTGCCTTACGTTGTTGGCAGCCTGTTTGAGGATGCTCATTCTGCCGGCATTCTGCCTATAATGGTGATATAAAGTAATATCCTTTCTCTGTCTCTCTCCTTCACTCGCTCTCTGTCTCTCTCTGTCTGTCTCTCTCTCTTTCCCTCTCTCTCTCTCACACACACACAATCTGAATACTTTGCGAGAGTGTGCAGAACCACGCTTCGTAACGCATAAAAATTTCAATTATAAACATTCTTGCAGGAGGCGAGAGGCTTGGTAGAGTTCATATATCTTATAGAGCTATTCAGAGAAAAAAGAACAGCTAGATACACAAGCAATTATTTCAGAAGCCCTGTACCTCCAGGCCATCACACGCCATAATGAGACTCGGGCCAAACAACTTCATTACAACTCTGCTAAGTCACGTCAGTACGCGTCCTCCTGACACGCGGCCTGTGTCCATCTGTTGGCGGCCACCTCGACACTAAAGGGAATTGGCACGCTGGTTCTTGTGAAAAGAAAATATGTAAATTGTGATGAGGTGATTAAGTGACTCCAAATGTTTTAATTTTGGCATTTTTTTCTTTATCAAGATGGTCAGACCCAAAGCTTTGACAGCTGCTAGCTTGTTTGTTGTACACATATTTACACCCACAGACGGAAGATCCAAAATAATGATAAGCACTGGACCAGTATAAGAGAGATAGTATGTGTGTGGGACAGGTATAAAGTTTATGATTTATTTTGTATACACATAAAATACTTCTTACCACAGGAAACAAGAAACGTCCTGCTCCACCCAGGGCTACAGGCCTCTTGAGACTGCAGTCCTGTGAGCCACCAATAGTGGCATGAACAGAGCAAAACAGGATCTCATTTCCTCATGGGTTTATAATCTCCTAATCCAGCCAGTTTTCCAGATTAAACCGGTTGTTTCACTCCAATGTGGCAGCTCCTCTCTAATCCTCATCTAGTCTGCTTCATCTTCTTAGGTTTAGCATCAAAAACTTCTGTTATAACTACAACCTTTGACCTAATTGCTAAGCGGTTGATATAAATAGAATGACATTCTAGGAGGATCCATCAATGTTCATGGATTATTTACTATTTGAAACTGATGGGTTTTGTGCAGTAATGTTGTTTGGGAAGACATTCACAAACACTCCTAAAGTACATGCATGTCCGTATAATGGAGCAGTATGTAGGTCTATAGTGTATAAACACACACGA
>OMKK01013427.1:2138-12933 GCA_900302305.1 Polymixia japonica | reverse complement strand
ATAGATTGTTATTGTATAGTCAACGATATCTGGCATTATTTTGAGCATGGAAACCCATTAATGTGAATTTGGACTGTTGTAGTTGGCGGTAAACAACAGTTTAACTCCAGATCTTAAAGATCCAGAAAAGAAGAACCAAATGATTTAGAGACAAATACTATCTAGGTTCCCCACACCAAATGATTTAGAGACAAATACTGTCTAGGTTCCCCCACATCAGATGAGTAACTACAACAAATGAATTGGGTAGATTATCAGACTACTTATCAGAGTATTCTTTGTCTAATCCCTGTTTGAAATGTTTTATTCCAAAAAGGGATCTCCAGCAAGAAAGCCTACTTCTACTAAAAGATTGCCCACATGAAATACCATCTGCCTTATCTTTGATGTTACTATAATTAGGCCTTTTAGTCACCTTAAGCCTTCTGAAACAGTAGAAACTGTTTAGATAATATCAGTTTTATTTTTATTTTATTATTTTTATTTCTTGAAATTTTGAACAAGGGATATGTTTTCTTTTTCAAATGGATTTTGACGAAAATAGACATACATGCATTGTTTTACTGGGTTTATTTTCGTGCTTCCAGAGTTGAGTTGCTATCCGCTAAGCTTTGGGTTGTTTTTAGCCTGAAAGTGAAATGCTTAAGTAGCTTAAATGGCTTCTGCTGTAAATTGAGTGAACAATGACGTCCATGGCTGATCATTACAACACGTAATCACTATTCCACCCAAACAAAGCAGGCCAACCTAGTTCCACATCTCTGCAAGAGGTTATAGTGTTGGATCAGTTTCTCCTTCGATGTGGTACTCCTGCCATCACTTCTTGACGTAAACCTGAAGTTGTTGTTGGCTTGGGTAACTCCAGTTGAAATCATGCATGTAAGAATTAAAATAATAATCACAAACATGGTATTTCATATATTTAAACATAACATAAGACATCTGCATGCAGAGTGATTACTGATGCTTCTGATTTCATTTCATTGTCTGATCAAATAAATATTATTTGACATAGTAATGGAGGGGCATCTGGACCAGTGCCCACCCATGGTCGGCGCTGGAGATTTCAGGTCGAACATCCTGTCAGTCATTCTGGATGTCACCTGTCATAACTGTTATCATTAATAATGCCAGAACATTGAGTTGCTGCTGCTGCTGATAATTAAATTATTCACAAGGACCATGCCAATCCATGCAATGTGTGATATTCAGTGGATGGGGTTTGTTAAGTAAATGACTGCACATGTAGGTGCTCACTAACAAGATTTACAATTAGAAATCCACGCCTACTACTATTTGAAAATGATAGCAGCTATCAATAACGCCATGCTTCATACATGGATAACAATACAACTATGTTTGATAGCCAAGAAAGACACAAAGCAAGAGCCACACAGCTGTATATGCGTGTGTGTGTGTGCATGTATGTGTGAGCTGGCGCTTATGAATTAATAGATGAATTAAGGAATCAATGTTCACTTGTCATACTGCCCATAACATATAGGCCTACATGGTTCAGAAATGAAATCCTATGAATTTATCATGCAACCAAGGCACAATGAACAACACTGCACAAAGTGCTTGTCAATTATGCATATATAGTCATTCTACCTTGAGGTGGACGTAACCTGATTTAACCCTTTACTTTCCAAAATGTCTCGACATTTCTTAATAATACAACTAACGAAGGGGCGTATAACGTTGTGCAGATCATGATGGAGAGAAAATGACATAAGGTATTTCTTTGAGTATATGGACATCTACTCCGCAGCTCCCGAAAGAGCCAAAGCCCCACACTGGTAGCCCCTTTTTGAGGAGAATGAGTTGTCTTGGACTTATTTGCATTTGCGGTGCACATGAGAGAAGTTGAATCAAACGTAGTCTGCTCTGCCGATGCCGACTATATGAGCGATGAGGGAGAAGAGGGGCGAATGATGCTGCCCCCATCGAGCAGATGTTACCGTGAGAGACTGAGCTGCTGCTGCAACAAGAGACAAGACGCGTCTTGGATCACAAATAGGGACCCAGTGCGCATGCGCGGTCCGCTCCGTTTACTGTATATTCACCGTGGAGAAAAAAGGGCAGGCAACAAACCAAGGTTTTTTAACAGCAAACTGACTCCTGCAATGTAAATAACCTCCAGGGAAACAAAATAGGATTATCAACAGGTAGGATTTTGATTGATCTTTCGACTGTCCGTTTGATTTGCCCTTGTCTTGTATGTGGCTCCGATTTTAGTCAATTCATAGCGGGTACTTGGCAAATTATTGTCTAATGGACGTGCGGATTCGTTACACTGTATCCTTTATCCAGCAGTCCGTTTGAGATGCAATGACAGGAATTTTATCCAGCAACGTACTCGACAAAAAATATACATTAGATATACTTAACGCGCGTAAAATACGCCTCTAACGATGGGAACGATGCGTTAAAACGCACACGCAGTCCTGCACATCAGTGTTTTTGAAATACATCGCTACATAATATTAATTATTTGATAAGTCAAAAACCTCGAAAACCTATCGAACGGCATCCCATAATAAGGTATCGCAACCGGCAAGTTTAGCGTTGTTAGTTCTGGTAACCTATTTCCATCTAAACGCATCTATCTAACGTTAAACGATTATTATCCCAACCTTATAACAAAGCAATTTAAAGTCAAAACGCGGTTTCGTAAAATCCTACTCAATAATATTACCTTATATCTCATAGTTTTTCAAAAATATGCCCTGCAATCAAATAGGAGCTTCTGAATCGGACGAGAGGCTGGCTTCAATAAAACGCCCTAATAACAACATGGTTTTATTAACGTGAGACTCGTAATCCAGTCAGCCGTTAATCAGACAAAAAACATGGACGCTTTTATTCTGTTGATTTTCCACAATGCGTGTTAACGCCAGGCGTCCCCTCGGTCAGACAGCCGAGCCTTCATCTCTCCTGCGGGGTGTTGGGTGTGATCTGATCGAGGCGGCGTATTTCTTCCACGTTTCAGTCTTTCGCACAGTCGCGATAAAAACAAATTCAACATCGAGTCCGAACCTTTTTTTTTTCTTTTTTTTTTTAGCCCTTTTTAATCCGTGAGACGCGGTTCAAAATGCGTCGTTTTTTTTCTTAACGGTGGCTAGGCGTCTTGCTTTATTATCGCGGTGTGTTCTGTCGATTTTTGACGCCCATGAAACGATGTCTGTTATTCTAACTAGGCGCTTTAGTCCCTGATCAAGCTTCCTCTTTTTCTGTCTGTCTTCCTCAACGCTAGACAAAGTATTCAGGCTGGGTCAGAGCTATGCACCGGCTACCTGCATGCTACTCTACACGAAACCAGCGATCCATGTGAAAATGTTAAAATAACCGGCAGAAGAAAATAATTCTGTAGCACAGATACAGATTGATCCAGTGCAGTTGATAACAATGCAGTTGTTTTATATGACTGAATGCTGATGGGTGGATAATATTTTTCAGGGATTTTTTAGGTGTGATGAGACAAAGGAACAAAGGATGCCTTAGAAGAGAGGTTGCCTATATGCCTGCCTGGAAACCTCTTCAAAGCACACCGCCAAATGGATCTATCGCCTCCCCCTGCTGCCTCTAGATCATGATACTTGGCTGAAGCTATTCCGCTATCTTTATGATCCCTCCTCCATCTATGGCGAACTATAGCCATGCAGGGGACCACACCATCTTGCAGAATGTCTCTCCTCTCGCCACTTTCCTCAAACTGACCTCTCTGGGTTTCATTATTGGAGTCGGCGTGGTCGGAAACCTCCTGATCTCCATCCTGCTGGTCAAAGACAAGAGCCTGCACCGCGCGCCCTACTACTTCCTGCTGGACCTGTGCGCTTCAGACATCCTGCGCTCCGCCATCTGCTTCCCCTTTGTCTTCACCTCGGTCAAGAATGGATCCGCCTGGACCTACGGCACGCTCACCTGCAAAGTGATCGCCTTCCTGGGCGTGCTCTCCTGTTTCCACACGGCCTTCATGCTGTTCTGCGTCAGCGTCACCCGTTACCTGGCCATCGCGCACCACCGCTTCTACACCAAGAGGCTGACCTTCTGGACCTGTCTGGCTGTCATCTGCATGGTGTGGACGTTGTCGGTGGCCATGGCCTTTCCCCCGGTGCTGGACGTAGGCACGTACTCCTTCATCCGGGAGGAGGACCAGTGCACATTCCAGCACCGTTCCTTCAGGGCCAACGACTCGCTGGGCTTCATGCTGCTCCTGGCGCTCATCCTCCTGGCCACACAGCTGGTTTACCTCAAGCTCATCTTCTTCGTCCACGACCGTCGAAAGATGAAGCCCGTCCAGTTCGTGCCGGCCGTCAGCCAGAACTGGACCTTCCACGGGCCGGGTGCCAGCGGGCAGGCGGCGGCCAACTGGCTGGCCGGATTTGGGAGAGGCCCCACCCCTCCTACCTTGCTGGGCATCCGGCAGAACAGCAACGCGGCGGGCCGCAGGCGTCTGCTGGTGCTGGATGAGTTCAAAACGGAGAAGAGGATTAGTAGGATGTTCTACATCATGACGTTCTTCTTCCTGGCGCTGTGGGGGCCCTACCTGGTAGCCTGCTACTGGCGGGTGTTTGCCAGGGGTCCCGTGGTCCCTGGGGGTTACCTGACGGCAGCCGTGTGGATGAGCTTCGCCCAGGCCGGGGTCAATCCCTTCATCTGCATCTTCTCCAACAGGGAGCTCCGGCGCTGCTTCAGCACCACGCTCCTCTACTGCAGAAAATCCAGGTTACCAAGGGAACCCTACTGCGTTATATGAAGGCTTTGCCGTGGGTTTTTTTCCCCTCTTGTCTCTCTATTTCCCTGATTGATCTTGATCTGGGCTCGTCCCCGTTGTACAGCGCACTCTCTTTCTATCTCTCTTCTCTTCATCGTCCAGTTCTCTCCTCCCTCCATCTTCTCCTCACCTTTCTTTTCAGAGGTAGAAGTTGGACTGTCAATCACAAGGCTCTGTTGAGGTGATTGACTATCAAACATGGAGGCTGAAGGGAATGGAATACACAGGTGGTATGGATCCCCTCCTGTGTTTATGTTCTAGTAAACAAGCGTTGTGGAAGGCCATGTCAATGCAGAGAAGCAAAAAGTTGAAAAAAAAAGAAGAATCATCGACAAAACCACGAAAACAAAGGACTGACCCCTTTGCTTTGGATATTTTGAAGATACGTAATTCTGTGAGGTATGAAATACATAAAAAGATGAAAAGAAAACGAAAAAAAAGAACAAAAAACAAAGAAATGATTACCTCTCAAGGAATCACTGGAGATGTTTTACATTTTAAGAGTTGCACTAAAAAGAAGATGTAAAGATGCTTTTTTTTTGGTCAACAGTTGCCAGTTGCATTGCAAGGACAACATGTTTCTTTTTTTCCAAACTAAACAATGAATGCTTTAATTTGCAACAGACTTCACAATCGCTGTAAGTAAAGCAAAACTTGGTGGCAGTTGGAATACACCATCACAAGAGGATAAAAATGATTTTAATGTAAGTGATATCTTTTTCATTTTCTGGGCGGGGCTTAACGATGGGGATTTACAATGTGTGGTTTTGAAGTTGCAACTTAAAACTAGAAATTATTTCTTGTAGTTTTACGATCCATGTGTCCCTAGTGTCTGGCATTGTTATTTTCTTATCACCTTTTACAAAAAATGAGGAAAAAAGATGAAATGATGTTTGGATTTAAAAATGTTGCTTTTGAGAACAACCTTGTGCTTAAAAAAGACAGTGAAGAACTAGTTAAATGTTTCATCAAATCCATGTACCTAAACACTGACATATTGTTACAGTATTGCTGATGCCACTCCGGGTGTTCTTGCCTTAATGGTTATGATATTGTCATGTTTCTTGGTTGTTGGGTTATTTTTTATTTCATTCACTCCTGAAAAGTCATTTTCAGACGCAAGGGGAGTCTTTTCTCATCAAGTGCATGTCCATTTTTAAAGCTGGTCCACTCCCATGAGCATCACAGGCCATACACTGAGCAGCCCATTTTTATTCCGCAATGGTTTGCTACATCCCACAGAGTGCTCAGAGCACAGGGTGTGTGTGTGTGTGTGTGTGTGCGCGTGTATCTGTGTGTGTGTGCGCGTGCGTGCGCGTTTGTGTCAATGGGTGCATGTGAGTGCATGTCGGTGCGTTTGAGCGCGAGTATGTGTTTGCAGTATGGATCCGACAACAGTCACTTCAAGACCAGAGCCTTAGTATGAAATCTTGCACAATTTGTAAAAAATGTTAAAAAAGGATAAAAAAAAAAAAAAAAAAAAGAAAGACATTTAAGGCACACCGTCTTGTTTCTACTTTCCCTACATTTGCTCTCTACTGATTGTTTTCAAGAACTTACTTTTTTCTCTTGTGGCCATTTTAATATTTGTTATGTATTCTTTTTTGTAAATTATAGATAGATTGTGTGTAAGTATGTGAGTCTTTCATTTTGAAGTCCCGAATGTGAGTACAGTTTCAGTTAGGATTGCATTTGCTGAAAGTTAACTGTGTAATCTGTTGCTTACATTTTTGAAAATAAAAATTTTCCATTTTGCAAAATTGTTTTTATCCCTCTCATTGGCGGAGATCATATGCTCACACAGACATATGGGAAGTATCTCAGTATGATGCTTGTAACAGCAATGACAATTGTTTTTGCAAATATTCAAAATTGCTGTGGTCATGGTAGTGTTTTGAAATGGTGATCAAGTGGTGGCAGAGGACCATGCTAACAGCCTCCCTGTTAATCTTCCATTGAAGGTCAGATTTACATTGATATCTCTAAAGTCATGAACAAAATTGTCTTCATCTGGTTTCAAATGGTTTCATTTTAAAAGGAAAAGACTTTTGAAAAAAAAGTCATTATGTGATATTGACTGTTCAATATTTCAAAGGCACCGTTGGTGAAAACATCTAAAATGTTACTATTTTGTGAACAAACAACCTCAGATAGACCATAACTTTAACAATTTGCCTTTTAAGTTCTTTCATGCCAGCATTCACGTTGTGAGAGTATTTTTTCAAATGGTGGATAATTATTTTGGAACAAAAACCTTAAAAGTTATTTGTAAGTCCTGGGGTTAGGTAGTTCCCAAAATACATACTAAGCCTTCTCACTGAATGGAAAATATATTCCTGAAGTGCATTCCTGGAAGCACTCACTCCTTTCACTGCAGTTTTCATACCATGGGAACCTAAAAGGGAATTTTACATACAGTATATGGTTCTTATACTGTATAATTGTAGATCAGTCTCAGTCACATTCATGTACATCTCCACAGAAAATGAATTGAAAAAGATTGAAAAGGTGATTGTGACCAGATCATTGTCTGGGAAATAACATTTTTTGGGGTTTTATTCCAAAACGCAGTATATTCTATTTGGGAAAAAAACAAAATAGAATGCAACCTGAAATTCATCAGTTCATCAATATTTCAAAAACATAAAGGATTCTATCCTCAAAAATATGGGGCATCTCAATTTAATGGTTAGCCATTATGTGCTTTACTTTAACGCCAGCAGTCATTTAGTAAAGGGAGGCATCAACGCTTTCAACAACATTTGGATGTAAAAGTTCAGACAAACATTACTCATTTTCACAAAGTCAGTTTCATGTTTATTATCAATAGAACAGCCCTTAGGCGCACATTAGTATGGATTTACAGATGAATCTTACTCTGAGACAAAGTTCACGCCTAAAGGCTGAGATATGTTTCATTTCATTTCGCTGTAAGTGAGTTCAACCACAGTATGCTGACTGATGTTGAATTTCCTATATGCATCTGTAGTAATGTGTGCCCTGAATGATGCAAAACCAATAGCTGCCAATTTTGAATGATGTCTGCTTTGAACATTCAAGTACTTATTTTTGCTTTTGTGGAACATGTGTTCAGCTGTCCCATTTTCCCCCCAAAAAATAATTCAATTAAATAATGACCTTAGCCTAGTTGCCTGGAAACACAAAATATGATTCTGGAATTGCTTGTAAACAACCCAGCTAAATTGAATGCTTTGCTGTAGGTGCCACTGACAAGAAATATCTATTAAGGACCCATTTTCATTATGAGCTTGGCAATTACTGTTTTGTGTTGGACATTGATCATTCCAATTTGGGCCCAAAGGGACCAAGTCAGATGTTGTGAAAGGGGCTAGCATCTATTAGCATTCCTATTTTAATGCCATTATGTTATGGGAATTGGAAGAAGCCAAGTATTAAGTTAGATATCAACCAAAAAAAGATTTGCTCTAATATTACCATAATGCACTTTTTATTGTTTTCCATTTTTGTTCTGCTTTTATTTATTTATTTATTTAAATTTTTCTAATCTAAAAAACCTCTACAATGCACGGAGATACGTAAATAAGCCAGTTGTTTGTGAAGCAAGGCGTGACGTTCTGTTGGTTTTAATCATTAAACCGAGGCTGAAACTGTGCCACCTTGTAATGTGCGTGCAAAATTTACATCTCACTTGTGTATATTCTAGTCCTATTTCAGCACACACAGACCAGAGGTCCTGTTGGCTTTGAATGTCTGCCCATTACTTCCCTTGTTTGTTTGACTGCCCCGGCAATTAGGTCCCCCTCCACGTATGAGAGATGATGACAGACAAGTTGTCTGGTTAAAAGCTGTTCATTCTGGCAGACGCGTCAACTGTTTCCCCCCCACTAAGGTTCCCATCTCTCCAGAGAAACATTGAGAAACACATTGTTCATAATCAAAGTGATTAAGATGTTGTAGTGTGCTGTATCGTATCTGATTGGGAATAGATCATTCCGCAGTGTTTGGATTGGGAAAGAAAGGGGATATGCGTGTAATTTTTTGAGAGGCAATTATAATGCTTTTGTGGTGATTCTTTTCATTTCA
Source organism: Polymixia japonica (assembly GCA_900302305.1). Lineage (NCBI taxonomy): Eukaryota > Metazoa > Chordata > Actinopteri > Polymixiiformes > Polymixiidae > Polymixia > Polymixia japonica. The sequence continues at coordinate 4,091 of OMKK01013427.1, read as the reverse complement.
AGATCAGAAGATGTTCTATTGGGTTTCGGCTGCCAGCGATTAACACGACCATTCCCGATTCAGTGTCAGTCTCCTTGTGTCTCGGTGGATTTGCACACACAATTTCTGTTTTCTAATGGACTGCCAATGGGCTCCGGAAAAAAAAGCATCCCCACCCTAGCCCCCATTTGCTGTGTTAATACCATCTGTTGACTGAGAAACGTTGGCTTTTTTTTTTTTTTGAAGGGGGTAAAAGCTCATCTAATGTGAGCCTTTTTGTACTCTGAAGCATTTTATATTTGTATAATGCATGCCAAGCCTTAATTAAACTGCAATAAGGTTCTGTGCCGAGAAGAGCTCGGAATATGGAAATCCGCCTTGGAACAGAACGGAATGGATGACTCAATCTTCTGTCAAGCTACTCAGGAACCAGGAGGAATCGCGTTCTGCCCTGACGTCGCTCTGCATATTTGTGTGACTGTGGGACCACGTTTCCTTGAGTATCTGCTAGAACTAGAATGGTTCGTTGAAATGATTGAAATGTTTCACTGTTTCTTCCGTTGTTTGAAATGACATTTCTTTCCAATGTATTTATGGCAATGTTCCACGGGGGTGTTTAAAATGGTTCACGTGTGTGTGTGCGCGCAGGTGTTTGTTTGAACGTACGTGCGCGTACGTGTGTGCTCTTGAAGACGTGCGGTTTGTGGGTGTCAGAGAGTGTGTCTGCACATACTGTACGTGTGTGTCTGTGTGTGTGTGTGTGTGTGTGCGTGTGTGGTTGGCGGTTGGTTGTTTGCCTTCATACAGTCGCCCAGTAGCCCAGAGAGGTTCCTCCATTACATGGCTGTCATCTGAGCACGCTGTGAAGCCAAACAGCGTCTTTTGTAAAGGTAACTGTAGACTACATCGTTAACAGTTATTGATCTGCGGAGCTGCAGTAGTTTTTCTCTCTAATGGCTTCACGTGGCTTCATGACTAATGCACAACACAAAATTGATAATAGTAGTGAATGATAATCCATGGAGATCCTTTCATTTTGCGGTACAGAATTGTGTAACTTTGTCCAGTGTGCCTGGTGTGTGTATGTGTGTGTGTGTGTGTACTGTGTGTGCCTGACACACTGTTTTTTAATTGTCTTTGAAACAATGCAATCTCTTTCCCTGACTTTTTTTTTTTGACTCTCGGATTTTAATTCTGTCCTGCTGTCTGTCCATTCATAATCCATTGTCATTTTCCAAAGCTATTAGGTTTCAAAACACAAGGCCGGCAGCCATGACTAATGCTAAAACATCTGGGACAATGTTAGCAAATCCCTTTAAAGACAATCTGGTTCACTCTAAAAGAGGATGTGTCATTTATCCGTGTGTCTAGCATAAAACAACACACATTTGCGCTACTTTTAAGGTCAACACATTAATAAAAAAAAAGTCGTTTCCTGTTACGTGTCGCTGTTAATACACGCAAAGACATAGAAATGCGCGCGACACATCCTTTTAAAGAGCGTCGGATCCAAATACATTCAATACGCAACCATATATATTGTCTGATAATACGTACCCGAGGTAATGAGGAAAAAGGAGTTAGATTAAGATAGGTTAAGATTGCAGGACGAGGAAAGATCCTATAAAACAGAACATAATGATGATTTCTTTTCCCTGAAGGGGCGGCCTTGAAAAAATGTTGCTGTATTTATTGTCTGACAAGCTGATAGCTATTATAGGCAACGCAGGCCCCTGAATACCAATGATCAACGTGATGCCTGCTAAAATATTTGGCAGTTGATAGAGAGAATTCCTTCACATAATAGCCCGATCCTTATGTCTTCATTTGCGGGGCCCCCCTTCCCTTCGTACCGCACCCCATCGTCCCACCATGCGATGCCTTATAAAAAGAAAATCCCTGCTTTAAATATTAACTGATTAAATTGCGGATGGAGCTTCAAAGGTTCTGTCCTGCATATTTAAAGAGTGTTTT
>OMKK01013416.1:1501-12701 GCA_900302305.1 Polymixia japonica | reverse complement strand
AAATACTAGTATAATAGAATAATAGTAGCTATAACGTGTAAATTAAATATAGATTTTACTATGGAATTGACTGCAACTGACAGACAAATACTCGTCTGTCAATGCCATCTATAGGAAATAGAGGAAAATGTATTTAAAGCAAAATTGGGACAACCAATCACTCAAACTATAATAGGGCCTCCATAATCACATTGCACGTGTTTTGAGTGGTATTAAAAAAACCGATTTATTTTTCAGCACCATGGACAAGGTCCATGATAGTTCAGCACCTGGACAGCAACCGTTGTTCTTCATTTTCTCTATGCTTACCTGTTGGTCACACAAGGTAGACTCTGGTAGCAGTTTCCAGTACAGTACAATACAATGTGAATCCTGAAGCTAATAAAACCATCTTCTTGCCTACAAAAACGACCATTTGTTTTTACGTGTGCCATATTAAACTGTCCACAAGGGGTCACCCTCTTCCACTGTAGCCGAGTCCGTCCAGCCGCCGGTCTCCTTCTCAGATGGAGTGCAGTCCATCCCCCATTCATCAATCTTCTTTTATTCACAGTGACAAAAGACATCAAGTAGGGAGGCGTGGGAAAACACAACAATGCATTTCAGAGCACAGGCAATGGCTAATATATGCAAAGTGGGAATAAACCAAGTCCATGGACATGTCTCTGTCTGTCTCTCTCTCTCTTTCTGTCTGCATTTTGCTTTCTCCCTCTCCCCTCTCTCTCTCCTTCTGCGTGTGTATCTTCTAATTTTTCTAATTTGATTGCGTTTCTGCATTGCTCTGATCATAACATGACACAATCGAACCCCTACATTTAACAGTCAATGGTACGATCCATATTATTCACGTATTATTTGGATATAGTTCCACAGTGTGTATATGGAACGTGTGGAACGTCGGAACAGATCTCACGCAGCTACACGGCGTCCCCGCGCTTCTCGCAGGATCCTCGGTCCCCAGAATGAATCTCTCCCCCGGTCGGCTGCTCACCGTTTCCCACCCGAATCAAAAGGGGGAGAGTTGCAGGGGGTCATGTCTGGCCACCCCTCAGGAGAATAGCGGGGTCTCTGTCTGCCCGACAAACCACCAACGGTTCTCCACCGTCCCTATAGCAACAACCGAGGACCTTAGAAGGCCCCAGACTGGGCCGTCCAAGCAGATGCCCATAATTAATGTTGTTATACGGAGATGTCAGTCCTGCCAGTCTCTCTTCCATGGAGGCAGACCCTCTCCCAGACCTGTCACGGGCCTATAGGGCTTGGTGAAAAATGACTGCCCTGCGGTGTGTGTGTGTGTGTGTGTGTGTGTGTGTGTGTGTGTGTGTGTGTGTGTGTGTGTGTGTGTGTGTGCGCGTGTGTGCGTGTGTGCGTGTGTCTGTGAATAATAACTGCCCACTGGTAACTGCGCAGTTCTGCCTAAGGCTGCACTACAATATCAACCATCAAGCAGGGGAAAATTAAAACGGATGCGACAGAAAAAAAAACACAAATCCCTCCATAATTTTTTCCCCTGCAATATAGAAACCTAATACTGTGACCTTTGACACGATTCAACCTCAAAAACACCTACAAACCAAGTCATAACGGTTTGATCCTGGCTCGTCGAAGGCAACATGAAAATATTGTTGACATTGCATAGGGCTTTAAAATGGCTAAAGTCCTCCCTCATCTCAACTCAAATGACCTCGCTGCATACGAGACCATCGTGAGTGTTATCTAATCAAACTAGTGTTCTCATTGTAGTGTTGTCAAGGCGCAGACTGACCGGGTGTCTCGTTTACACGGTTGGCTGACAGCGTGATGGTGTCCCCGTCTCACGTTCAAGCCAACCCAATGACCATTCAAGCAGTTTCCTCTGGTACTGAATCAATCTAGCCCTGATGATGCATACAAGATCTCTTACCATGAATCACTTCACTGATAATCTGTACAAGAGGCATTACTGCCTAAAAGAGGAATATTACCGACAACTCTAAATTAAGGAAAGCCTGTATATATACTAAACCCTCAGATTAGATACAACGACTTCAATATATTCTCTCTTGTCTTTTCATTTTCATTTCTTCATTGGTTCAGTTGGACTTGACAAGGCAGCTGGATTGCTCCCTGCATGGCAAATGTTTTATCATTCAGATTTAAAGATAACCATCCGGTGAGAGATTGTCATTCTGGTTCCTGGAGGACTTGCCCTGACCGGGTCAACTGATCATTGCTGATTGGGTTAAAGACACATCCGTCTGCTGTCCGGCAAGTGACATTAGAGGTCATCAAATACACTGTCCACAACTTCATCAACATCCTTTGGTCACCAGCACACTCCACAGCTCTGGGGTTCAGGGGTTCATCTGACCTCTGACCTGGCCAGCCCTCTTTGTCCTTGTTACATAATAAGATGTTTCCCTGCACTCTGATGGATTTGCTCCATTTAGCTGGACCACAGAGAGGTCTAAGTAACTGTGCGTTTATGGGGCAATTCAGCCTAGAAAGCCCTATTCAAGAGGTCTATAAAACAGAAGCTAGTGAAAAAGTATATGGGCTTGTAAATGCTGAACAATATAAACTACAAGATGTTTCAGAGGTCCATTTGTTTTTGTTTTCTTTTATATTCAATAGAATTGTGACGTACAGTATATTGGTAACATACAGGTATTATTGTTATGAGTTGAGATGTTGAGTTGTTAGTTATTGAATATATAATATGCAAGGATTCTGGACAAAAAAGCCACATAATATTGCAAATTATTGAATACCATATAAAGTACGTTGAGAAAGTATCATTGAAACGAAATCATGGGCAACTGAAATAAGGAAAAACGCAGAATAACTTCCTCTAACCCCTACTAAATCCCCTACTTCAACACCACAGACAGACCCTCACCATCCAAAACACCAGTAAGGGATTTATTCACTCTGAGGTCATGAGTTCACCGAGCCAGACACCGTTTTATGGGACCTCAAATCCAGCAACATGGGGAGGTGGGACAGGGGTGTCTGGGACATATCCAGCCAATTATAGTCTGGATACGCAATCTTACATGTCATATTTCCATACATGGGATTCAGATATTAACACCGATTAAACACTCTAAGGCCCTGGGCATTGTGTACAGATGGTGGGAGAGAAATTACTAGAGAACATTTAAAAAAAGCTTAATTTCAACCAGAAAAAAGTACATTTTTAGCATACGCATAGAAATGCATTTGGACTAACATTTGGCAATGCCCATTAAATAGCTTGAATGTAGGTTATAATTTAGATGTGGTGATATAAAATACTTAAAATACTAAGATGTGTGATTGCTTAAATGCTTGGCAGTAGTGAAAGAATAACTTGTGTGATTGTTTAAATGCTTGGCGTAATTATAAGCCTAGTGTTTTTAAAGAGAACTGAAACATTACCGTGAGGTATTCATTAACTGACTTCAGTAAGGGATTACAACTTCATCCTGATGTCATCCTGAAGTAATTTAAGTATGAAAAAAAAGTAAAATAAGTATGACATGCATTGTGCTACTTTTTTGGCATTGCTTGCTTTTCTAAGATTGTTTAGTCAATATATGAACAATTGAATAATATGAACAATATAGCCACTACGCACATTCATTACGTGCATCATCATGACGCGCATTACGTACATTAGTTTCCATGTGTTACATGTAGGGGTGCGTGTAGGCTAAATGTAGTGGAGTGTTATGGAACCCCATACTTAGCTAGTGAAAGATCTTTAATAGTCTTATTTATCCTACATATGATGTGGAGACATTAGCTATATTAAAGGACTATGGTATTGTTACTGACAGTAACACTGTCTTTTAATTTATCATTGTTATAATAATGTATGCAGGTCTACATAATATCTGAATTTTTGAACTTTATCTTGAAATATGCATATTATTCATAGGGTAATTTCAGATATTATTGCTTCATTTAACAACTTTAACTTGAATGAAACCATGTTGAAGCCATACCTGAAATATTGTATTCATATGCAGTACATAGTTTGCAGCAATATAATTTGCTTCCACGTGGGTCTATAACCTGTACTGTATGGTCAAAATTACACTCTCAAACAGTAAAAACCCAAATATCTAGGCCCTGGCTTCTGCCAAATTATCTACCGCCAAAGGCTATGGATGAAATTAGTCTCTATTTCTACATTTCGGCGAAACCATTGAAAGATTCGTTAAATCTGATACAAAAAAAAAATAAAAAACGTTTTAGGTCGACCCTTGTCCGGCTACATGCTTAAAGCGTTTAAAGGAAAGTAATCAACTGAGATAATGACTGACTACAGTGAATTTCAGATCAGGGTGTTGCTGGTTACATGAGCCTGCGTGGGCTACAAAGGCCTATTTTGTGGACCTAAATATTTTTTCTTTAGTGAACTGTAGTGTAGACATAGAAATATTTGCCCACATATAGTCGTGCATAGTTGGGGAAAACGTTATTTGCTACTGGCCTGTAGACATTAGGGAAAAAATATTTAGGTGTTTTAAGATTTTTATATCATATTTATATTAACGTATTTAAAGTTGTTTTTATTACAATGTGGGGATTAAAAACGCGTTTTTTCTCTTTCTCAGATTTTTTTTTGGTAGAATATGTTGAAGACTGTCCCAAGTGACAGCGACCTATTATCTGTTCCTGAACGTGAATGAGGTGACGAACTCTCCCACGACGGGGAACGCGCGCCTTTTTGGAATTAGCCACGCGACGCGCCTCGCATAGTAATGGCGGCTCGCGCTTTGAGCTTGAACTTGACCGTCGGAATGCGCCTCGTGGGAACGCGGGGCCTCGCGCTGGCCCCTCTTTTTATGACGCGCAAGTTGGTGTCAACTCTTATTATCATAAAACCCAGCCTGCTTCAAATTAAGGGACAAGGGGCTTTAGTACCTCTCTCTTTCACACCGGGCAGGGGAAGAATTAACAGTTCTCTTGACGAACTTGCATTGGTAAGATGTATTTATTTGTTTTATTTAAAAAAAAAGAAAAAAGAAAATGTACTCGCCTATAACCTATCATCCTATCTAAGTTATCTAATCATGCTTTCTTATAGAAGGGTGGTTGTAATATAATTATGCTTTGACTAAGTATTAAAAAGGACTGTTGTGCAGATAACTTGCTAAAAGTAGGCTAACATTGGCAAATAATACTTTTTTGCCTTGTCTGTTGGCTATTGCCTTTGGAAAACAAAGGTAGGTTTTTCAAGTGTTGATAGGCTAAGTTTGTCTATTGGTTGTTTTTAATATTTTAATAATTGTCTCATTTCAGAACACTTGAATATAGCTATCATATGCCACCGTGCACTTACAAAGCGTTTCATTGCATTTCGTACTTGATTGTCTTTTTGTTCATGGAATTGTCAACTTTGACTTTAATATTAGACCTCAAGGTTATTCTTTTCACCTCATACTGCACAAAATACATACATGTCTATGAAAACCTTTACCAATTACTCAAAAAGTACGTATAAACTATGTATGAAACATGAAATGATGTATGTCTCCATCATATAAAAAAATCTAAATTTAGTCAATATCAATATTGAACTGAATATTACTTGTAATGAGCTTTAAATATTACTCTGTAATGGTTTTAAAATAACTGTTCTATTGTTAATGAATATAAAATTCTACCAACTAGTCTGTTTTCAATTTTGAAACTCAAAACATTAATGATTTTTAATGAGTTAAAAGTAATGGGAAAGTAACCTCAAATCATTATGTGATTACACATCCATTTATCCTATTATCCCACATCCTATTTTCTACATGTAATAAACACCTAAAATGACAACAGGTTATTACATTGCTACAGAGGTACTTGAGAAAAATAGGCCTACCAAAATTCAAGCTCATAATACATTAATAACTGGAAATTCTATACTTAAGCAATATCAATTGTATGTATAGAACAGTTGGGATAATATGGATTTAATTGGAAACGGGTCTAATTTCAAAACATTTTTTAGTATGTTATTCTTAGACCAAGCATTCTTTCAGCAATATGTATAGATAAAGACTTCTCATATAGGCCAATATTGTATCCTACACTGTATATTGATACAGAGTTGAGTCTTTGATGGGCAGAGTGGATTCAGCCTAATGAGAGGCCTATACAAGCCTCACCATGACATGAATCAACACACATTCTGAACGCAGAGTTCCAATGGGTTCATAACATAAGACCATGCCTACATAAGCAGTATGAAAGTCCAAATAATGTATACATTTACATATTAGTATCATTGGAGAGATTATTAATTTTGTAAACATAACCTTTATTTACCCAGACAGACCAATTAAGAATAAATTCCTATTCACAATGACAATCAATTGAAAAATTACTTTTGAGGGGAGAGGCAGAAAGATGTTGAATATGTTAGAGTAGTAAGTGAAAAAAAAAATATATTTTCTTAGAATAGCAACAGGAATGCATGGCTGCTTCAGAAAAGATGGCTCGTTGATAGGATCATGATCATATTGTTTTGCAAAGTGTTGTTCAGCAACAACTTTCACAATTTAGTTGCAATATAGAATCAAATCTGTACATGTCCATGTTACTTCATTTTCTTGTGACTGACAAAGTGAAAGCCAAAAATCCCAAAATATGGATTATTGTAGTCATGAACTTTATGAATCTGCACACAAATAACAAACACCTGTTTTGAACCTGATTTGACTCAAGCAACTACTGAATGCAATGTCTTTCAGGTACCAATATTATAGGCCTGATTTAGAGAAGAAGTAAGTTAATTGGGAATTACAATTTGTTGAAAGGTAGCAAGCTTAAAAAGACAAGTTGTTTTAAAGTAATCCCTTTCATTTAACTCTGGTGTACTACACAGTATATGCTATTTTCAGAGCTTCAGACTTTGGCTAAATGTGGATTTACTTCAATGTTAATACCAGGGATAGAATTTATTGTGAGGTTAAATTATTCAGTACAGAGTTTAAATTAGTTATCTAGTAGAAAACAGTTTATATCACTGTACAATGTGTTGTACAGACTTTAAAATATATTAAAAACAAGCAAAAAATAAAATAAGTAAGTAATTGATTAAGCAAAATAATTCAAAAATAATGGTAACTGGCATAGGTGGAGGAGTCTGTTGAATTAAAAGAGATTTTCTATTTTAATTCTGAATCTGGTATAATACAAGGGGGTGTCATTTAATTTCTGTTAATTGTGGGCTTGTGAAGCCATTTGAGACTGCAATGTAATTAAGGGCTATACAAATAAACTATTGACTAAATTGACTATAATTTTCTTTATAGTCGATATTGTTACATATATAGGCCATTTTGTCAATAAATAAATATGTGTTCCCTTTTTATATAGTTTATTACAACTACAGTAGCAATGTAGCACCACTAAAATGACATATCTGCATAACAGTGCAGGTGTTGAGAAAGCAAGTGAAATGTAATGATTTATTATTTGATCATCTGCTGGGGTTTTTTCTGTAGTGCATGGCAAAGTAGAAATAAGGAAATATGATAATTTAGTGGCTGTGTGCAATAAATCTTTAGTGCTAAAAGGAGGCTAGCTAAAGTATATATATTAACAAGATAAACTTATTTATTAATTTAGACTGCATTACTGTATAGTAATGATTATAATAATAGTAGTGGTAGTAGTAGTAGTAATAGGCCCTAATAATAATAAAAATTTGCTGCAATAGCAGTAGCTTCCCCAAATTTCCAAATGTAATAGAGAATTTCACTCTGAACATTTCATATTCCTGTCGGTCTTGGCTAAGCAGTAACTAGTTAGTACCGAAGTTGGCTGTCAGTCCAGCAGGTTGGATTCAGCTCTTACCTGATGTATAAACGTAGGTTTTTTATGTCCTTCTGTAATATTTGAGTATAAATATTTCTTTATGATGATAATTTGAAATGTATTTGAATGGCATTGCCTTAACCTTTATACATCAGGCAAGAGCTGAAGCCAACTTGCTGGACTGACAGTTAACTACTGCAACTACTAACTAGTTACTGTTAGCCAAGACCTACAGGTGAGGAATAGAATTAGATGAAATCCAATTCTATTAAGGGAGAGTATAGAACTATTACATCCTAGACCTGAATAAACTGTAGAATAGTTGTCTTCATTGAAATGCTTTCTGGTTCGTCGCGTTCTTTCTTTCTTTCTTTCTTTCTTTCTTTCTTTCTTTCTTTCTTTCTTTCTTTCTTTCTTTCTTTCTTTCTTTCTTCTCTTTCTTCTGACGCACTTTATTTCTTTGTTTCTTTCGTTTTTCTTTCTTTCGCACTTTCTTTCTCACTTTCTTTCTTTCGCACTTTCTTTCTATCTTTCGCACTTTCTTTCACACTTTCGCACAAAAATATGGAAGCTTTGTGTGAACCAGAATAATTACATTTCTAACAAACACTTGCGTATGTGTGCTTTCCAGACGAGGTGGTCCTTTCTCTTCTCACCAAAGAGTGTCGCTGTTTCAACCTATGTTGGATGCAGGTTCCGGCGGCATTGAGTTTATATAGCATATTTATTTTATCAATCTGCTGAACACACGTTTTGATTTATCTGTTCAGATGTTAACAGACCGTGGGCGTATAGTCTATCGGTTACAATTTAACATTGAAATCGTTAAAATACATTCCACAAGTTTAGAACTCATTAAATAGTTTAACCCATGCCGGCCAATGTATATGGGCCTGATAGTTTGCTTTGTGTGTGCAGCATAACGGATCTATTTTGTTTCACCTATAGGTCAACAATACACAGCCCTTTAGCAATAAAATCCTAAAACGGCATATATGTAAAATCCTTCCTGATAATGCCCTGACCTCTTTTGAATATCTTGCACCAACAACATCTGCATCTATATAGCCTATTAATGTTAAAACAAGGAAACTAGTCTAGCCTACTATTCAGTTTGACAAAAGCAATATTGCATTCCGTGGATAGATTGTATTGACTTGTGGAATGTGCCACAGGGAAATAAATACAATTACTAACTAAGTAGCATGGAACATTTGGGTGAAACCAAAACTGAAGTAGTGCAGGTAAAATAAGCCTATTTTGATTTCAAAATTATACCAGTGGCAGCCTGGTTTTAGGCCATTTTATCTTCTGATATATTTTCCCAAATATTATAGGCCTGTTTGACAAATTTGATAGGCCTACGTCGGCTATTCCCTCCTCCTCCTCATCATCATCCACCCTCCCCTCTACATCCTCCTCTCGCCGTCTCGCTTCCCTCCTTCTCTGAAGGTCTAACACGCACCGGTAGCTCTCACTGTTCTGTCCGACTCGCTTTATCTGGTAAGAGGGATTTCTTTACATCAAATAGGCAATTATCGGCGAATACGAGTAATAATACAGGAACAAAAGCCTAACTACAGGAGTTGCCGTTCACCTTTGCCACGTTATTATAGGGAACTGGTGAATCAATCTCTCGCTCTATTTCTCTCTCTCTCTCTCTCTCTCTCTCTCTCTCTCTCTCTCTCTCTCTCTGTCTGTCTCTCTCTCTCTTTATTCTTAATACATTTCAAGCTCTCTTTTGAATGGGTGCACGGAGAAGAGTGAGGCGTTTTTGTAACTCACAAAATGTATTCAAAACCAGAGGATCTTTCTTGAACTGTTTTGGATTTATCAGAGGTGATTTGTAAGTATACTTTTTTTGACACCGTTGATAACGGGGCATTGTGCTTGGTTTGAGATTTGTTTGTATTTTTTATATTTTCCTTATTATTTGACATTTTAAATAAGATAATGAATTATGATGGTGGTGGTGTTGGCCTAGCAGTGATGTATAGGCTATAATAATTTTAAAAAAAGAAATGAAATTGTTCATGGGTCTAATAAGAATGCCAATAGCCTATATTGAGGGACATGTAGCTAACAGAATCCATATATTTTATGAGGGCCTGTCATGTCAAACGTATTCCTATACATTGTTGAAGAGGCCCCTCTGCAGTGCAGAGTTCAGTTGGGATATTGTTCTCAGCCTGGGAAAGTGTAGCGGGGCCTGAGGAGTGACGTGCTGACGCTAGACTCTGTTGTTCAGGGGACCTCGGGGATCCCAGACCTTATTGTTATGTTAATGCTCTCCAGCACGTTGTTGAACTTGATGTTGACTTCTTTCTTTGGGGGCTAATTTTTCTCGGTCACTTGTTTGTGGGAAAATCTACCCGAGGTCTGCAGGGCGATGAATGGGAGGTGTGTGTTTGCTAAAAATATGTCTGGAAAAAAAAAAGATTTAAAACGGTCAACACCGCAAACGTCCTGGGTTGAATGTTATTTGGGACTGGCTTTGAATGCAACATTCGAATGGGATTTAACGTTGACTAGCCAAAATTGTATGCCCAAACTGCAAAAGGCCTACTGCAACTTAAAGTAGTTTACATTTATTGTTGTAAGATGCCTAGTAACTTTCGACGTGTAGACCTTCTGATATATTTTATATTTATATTTATTTTTTGTATAGATAACAATTGAAAGCATCTTTTGTAGGACACATCTGGTGAAAATGTTGCAGACTTGAGCTGCGAGCATGGTTATCTGTGTGTTTGCTTGGCATGAAAAATTGTTTAATTTTGCATTTGGCTTAAATTGTGTTTTCTGTTTTATTAAAACTTGTTTCCGATTTTTCATGTGAAATATTGACGTGAAAGTGTATAGGCCCAACACATTTATTTAGCAATATATTACAAGCAAACGCAATAAAGATGCTTGTTTGCTGAGCCAGTGTTAAAGTCTGTACGGCGCCTGCTCAGTGGCTTTGAAGTTTGCTCATCCAATCAAAATTAATCTCGCCCTTATACTAATGTAGCACACACAGAATGTTTTACTGTGCGCCTGCTTTTTTCTGAACCGTGTCCACAGTACACCAAGGAGTGGTGTACACCAAGTTCAATTATTGTACAAGATGACAGCAACAGTGTTCAGATTGATTAGATCTACTTAAAATTATTTTGTGTTCAATTGGACACATACAGTAGGCCTAGATCCTTGCTGCTGTCTGACAGGCAAGGCGCGCATCCATGGTACTAACAGATTGCCCATGCGCAATAATCACATATATACTGCTATCTGATGCAAGCATCTTTTGGAAACCTAGGCAACCTCTCCTCCTCTATATTGGTTTATCTTCTCTCTCTCTCTCTCTCTCACACACACACACACACACACACACACACACACACACACACACGCAGACACACCACATCCCTCCTCT
>OMKK01013385.1:12543-22942 GCA_900302305.1 Polymixia japonica | reverse complement strand
TGTTTGTTTTTTCTTTTTCTTTTTTTTTTTTTTTTTTTTCTCTGGAAATTTCAATTTTAAAATTCCTAATAAATTATTTTAAAGCATTAGAGGGTGATTTTGTTGTTCCTTTGTTTTTAGATGAACTCCATCCTATTTGCCTAGTTGTACTGTTGAATGGGTTTAGTGCATGTGTAGTGAACGCGTGGGTTCAGGCTTGACTAGAGGGCAGCTGTAAAATCCAAGGCCCAAAAACACATGGTTTCAGTTCTGTTCCCTGGTGTTGGTCATCAGAAGGTCAGCAACACCAGGCAACATTCCAACTCCATTGGCACCCTCTTGTAGCATGACTCTAATATCACATTTAAAAGGCTGACCGAAAGGAAAGCGAATTAACTTATGAAAAGAGCAAAAAGTGACTGTGTAGCTAGATAGTATAAAGTGGATTTTCTTCCTTTTTAAAATTGACTTTTGACAGTCCCAGACAAAGAGGGACAAAAAGACAAAGAAGATTGACAGTACAACTATCTTGCATCCGTGTATCTGGCATTAATAAAACGGCAGACACGTTACATACCCCCGCGGTCATTTTCACGTCAGGAAATTGTGCGTTTCTGTAAGATGCCAGCAGTCGTAAACTGAGTCTGATCCATCACACCTCTTCTGAAGGCATTAGTCTGGACAGGGGCCAGTGATGTTAGTGATCTCCTCTCTCGCACCTCTCTCTCGCTCTCTCTCACTCTCTCTTTCCCCTGTGGTTGAATTTTCTCCACCCTGAAGTTAATATGGTCAGGCTCTGGAAGGGTAATATAGCAACACACAACAAATCTCCCTCCCTCTCGCTCGCCCCATTAAACCGTTTAGTCACACTGTGAAGTCAGTTTTATCCCTTTGGGTTCGCCCACTGCCTTAAAAGTTGTACTCGAACTCTCTCAGTTGGATTCTTTATAGCCTCTTTTATGTTTTGCTGATTTCCAGTTTGTTTGTGACTCTTCTCCATTTATTATTTGGGTGTATTTCTTCCTCTGTGCCGGTGTACCATTGCCCATGTCAGGTACGATGACTCTAGGAGTACTAAGTCCGAATGTGAAGAGTTCCTTGAGTGGGAGCGCATTTTTTGTCCACAGTTCCATAGAGGAACAGGAACCCCCACCTCCACTCCGTAGCTACCTATGTTTGACTATTTTCGCCTGCTTTTGTCCTGCGTACCCTGTCAACATTGTGGCCCTGGTCTTCTCTATCATGGTAAGTGTAGAAAGCCCCTCAAAAAAAAAAGCCAATTGTGGTAAATAGAATATTAGCTAAAAACAAACAGCAAACTTGATTCAATCGCATGACACAACCTTATGCTTCAAGTTCAAGAAAGCATTCAAGAAAAACTCTGATGTTTTTTTTTGACTGACATACTGACATTTGACATCACTGACAATATTTGTATATTTGTCATATATATATACTTATGTCCAAAAACATCCAAGTAAACACACATTTCTCTGAAACATGATCATAATAATGACGTTATCAAAAAACTGTTGGCTCTGTGGTGTCCCTTATGAATATAATGTTGGCCACTACAGTGGATAGTGTGTCTTGAGGCATGCAACATGCGGGCAGATGTATCATCATACAGTAAGTGTGTGACATGTCAGTATGTGTGACTTAGGTCATTAGATGGACAGAGGGTGGTAAACACAGGAGAAAACGTCTCTCTGCTCATTATGTTTACCAACAGTGACAGTGTTCTGAGATGTTGACTAATGGGAGGTGGACATGAGTGATGAATCCGACACTAACATGTGATCCAGTCACACACCTGCCCTGCCCATCAAACACACTCACTTAATGTTTTACTTTAGATTATGAAACAAGATTTCCAGGTTCCACATTTGTCCTGCAGATAGATATTAACAGCCAATGTGCAGCCAAACCACAAAGCAGCCTGTTAGCACTGCACTGTGCCAGCATTTCAAAGAAGACACACCATTTAGCTATTTACTATGCGTCACTTACGTGAACCCAGAATGTGAGCTAACGCTACGACGTCACGACGTCACGACTGTTAGAAAGCACTTGATCGCACCGTAACAGTAAAGTTTGCTAAACAACTAATCCGCAAAACACCCTTGAGCAAAAAATTGTTGACGAGTAGATTCAAGATTCAAGATTCAAGATAGCTTTATTGTCTGTCACAAACTGACACAAACAGAAATTCTCCTTCGACAAGGCTCAAAGTGCATTAAGGACATTAAAAAGACATAGACACATATACACACAATAAAAACACAGGTGACAGTGCAATGTCAACAGGTCAAACATGTCAAGGTGCAGTGCTATTTAAAAAAAAAAAAAAAAAGTTCAGTGTAAAATTTTGATTAAATGCCATAGTTAAAACATAAAAGAAAAAGAAGAAGAAGAAGAAGAAGTTAAAATGTAGTTCCTACTTTAAAATATTCAGGGCGGTGACTGCAGTCGGGATAAATGATTTTTTATATGTGTTTTTCCGGGCCAGTGGGACTGTAAGTGTGCTGTGGTTCTCAGTCTAGGGACAGCTATAATCTCGGGGACTATGAAGGGTCCAGGCGGCTGGGAAGGAACGCTCTCTACGTCGCTATCGCTTCCATCATCATCGGGCTCCTCATCATCGCCATCCTCTGCGCCGTTCATCTCACCACCGTAAGGCAGCGTCCTACGTACAACCTACACGTTGTTTGTTCTCTATACAACTAAACGACATCCGCTGTGATTAATATATTTCTGTTTCTATTCCAGCTGGACTTTTAGTGAAAATGAAGAGAGTGGGACAAAGGAAAATGAGGGACTTGAACACAAAAAATAAATAAATAATAGAACCTTTAGGTGACGTGACAAAGTGGCCTAAACTGTAAGTGGTGAGTTCTGATTGGTTCATAAACCCGTCTATCAATAAGAAGACTCCACTTGTGTCTAACGTTCATCTGTTCATCACAGCTCTCACCTTTTCTACTCTTCTTTGTTTGGAAAATCAAGGACTATGTTTCTGTGACTTATGAATTAATCATTGTGTCGAGAAATAATAATGTCAGTTATGTTTTGAATTTAAAGGCAGCTTCCTACTAAGTTAGGGCATCCACTGAATGCACTCCATAGTTCACACGCACACACACACACACACACACACACACACACACACACTACAAGCCATTAGAAAACATACTGTACACACACAATGACCCACAACACATAAAGGTTGTAAATGAGAAAAGGTACAGGTACTAAACATTGTGGAATACATATAATAACCATAACATAGTTTTAATATATATTACATATTACTCACATCTACACATACACATATTCACACGCACATTCTTAATTAATAACACTTTATTTACAGGTGTCTTCAGACCTTCGGATTTGTCAAGGGACATCTAAATGAGAATGCATGAGAAAATTGTATCTATTTTTATTTTATTTTTAGCACAAAATAATACTATTACATTAAAGTTAAGGTAACAACAATAAGTAGGACAGTTAGAATTATCATCACAATGCCTCTTTTCTCCTTAATCAAATGTTAACTAGATTAGATGATAACTAAATTGCAACAATAAATAACAGTGAACTATTTTCAGTTTGGTGGCGACTCCATGGAATTCCATTGCTCTTTTTTGGCCTCTTGATAACATGACACGACTATTTTATGCCACACTGTTTATTTATATTTGTAATATAATACTAATATTGTGTCGGTCTGTTGTAAAATAAATAAAATTGGGTTGGTATCTCTAGGACTTCCTGGGCTGGTTCTCATTTTATTTGTCTCTCTTATTCTTTTTCATTCAGTGATTATTTCCTCTGCTTTCATTTCATTTCAACTTTCACTGCTATGCTGATGATACTCGGTTGGTGGTAGAGAGTGACCCAGTTTTGAGTCCTAAAACCCAGATGCAGAACCATGGGTTCCCTCGCCAAAACTCTAATGGATTTGTCCCATTGGGTTTTGGTTACATCCATGAAATAAGGTCTGTGGTTAACACAAGCTTAACAGATATGGCACATTTTGTCCTATGAGATAAAATACATCAGTAAATATTCCATTTGTGTATTTTGAAGCTTTTATGTGCTTCAAAAATGTTATTTTTTATATTTCATAGATTACATTTATGCTTCAAAAATCTTAAAAGTGGTGTTCATTCGTGAAGATTACCTTGTTGAACCAAACGTGTGAATGTCATGCCTTTAGAGTTTATTTTCTGCATTAATCCAAAACCCAATGGGGAAAAAATCCATTCGAATTTTGGTGAGGGAACCCATGGCGGAGCTAACTTCTGGGTTGGCCTACAAAAAAAACTCATCACTTTGGCTCTCTGATCTGTCTAGCTGATGTATTTTATCTCACAAACCTCCTTTCAACTATATTAATGCATCATTGAGGTCCTGGCTGTTGGCCCTGAACGCATATCTAGATAGATTTAGGTGTGTCTTGGCCACTGTAAATAAAGACTAAACCTAAGAATCAAAGAGCTGCCTTTAATTCATGTTTAAACAATCACTAAAAGAAGAGCTGATGCTGGCAATATCCATGTGATAATAATAATACTCATCATTTTATTTATTATTTATAGCACGTTTAAAAACAGAGTATACAAAGGGCTTTACAGAAAATGAAACAAAAATAGAAAAAAGAGACAATCAGAAGAAAACAGAACAACCAAAAATAGAAACAACCAAAGTAAGGGAACACAAGAAAATCTATAGAACATCATAAAAACGCTTGCTTAAAAAAAACCAATGTTTTCAGAAGAGACTTAAAGGATGCAACTGAAGGAGCAAGGCTCTGATCCCCAGCAGGCCATTCCAAAGCCCAGGCGCCCTGACAGAGAAGACCGGATCACCCTCCGTCTGGAGCCTAGACTTCAGAACAGGGTCTGGTTCGAAGATCTCAGGCGTCGGGCTGAAACATACGGGGGATTAAAAGATCAGAAATGTAGTTGGGTCTGGCCCCCAGACTCATACATGGCTTGAAAGTAATCAATACAATTTTAAAATCAATCCTAGAACTAACAGGTAACCAATGCAGGGAAGTCAAGACAGGAGTAATGTGTTCTCTTTTCTTGGTTCTGATAGGAATGTGAGCGGCTGCATTCTGAATGAGTTGTAACCGTTCAAGTGATTTCTTAGGGAGGCCAGACAAAAGAGCATTGCAGTAATCTAATCTGCTTGAAATTAAGGCATCTATGAGTTTTTTTGCATGATCTTTTGAATCACTCCTTATTATACATTTATACACATATATATAATTTCTTTTTTTACCTGTTTAACTTGGTAAAGTTATTATTACAATTATTGTTATTATTGAGATTGACAAAAATAAATGTGATATATTTAAAATAGGTGAGTACAAATACTATAAAGAAATGATCAAAAATATCCTTGAATGGTTGATTGTCTTAAAGTTACATTGTGTAACATTTCTACTGTTTTACTAGAATAAAATGGCCTGGAAATATCTGCAGTTTGAAATATGTTTGACATAATTTCTCAATGCAAGCTTACCATATGAGATCTCCTATTAAGAAAAATGTCTGTCCGAGATGACTCGTCCTATGACTCATGCTGGAGTACTGAGCCCCACACTGGCCATTTATACACTGCGCTCACGTAATGACATTTCATGTGAATGAATCAATACTTTGTTGCCACAAAGTCATCCGGAGCTCCGTACTCTAGCATGAAAAAATATGCGTTGAGGTAATGATGTAATGAATCAATGTTGTTGAATGTTTTTGTACTCTGATTGCATTTCGCCTTGTAAACACCAGAGGGACGACTTTACACCACGCCCCCTTTAATGGCTCTAATATGATAAAAAAAACTCTGTTTTGCATTCCTCCGTTTCCTCTTCCCTTGGTTATCCAGAGCATAAACATCAAAACAAAAAACCTGTGACCACAGAATGACAATGTAAGGGAGGAAAATAAATAAAACAAGAGCTAGAAGAGATTTAAAGGATTATTTAGAGAGCAATTAAAGTAAGTAGAAAGGACACATCATTTAAGCGGGGAGAGGGATACGTGAGGTACTTCTTCAAAGTGAGTTTTGCAGCCCCTGACGGGAGACGTGGAGTGACTACGCCTGGGAAGGTCACTGGCTAGCCGGGAGAGGAGGAGAGCCCGTCAAGGCTGAGTGGTGGAGCGTTGACCAGGTTGGAGCAGAGAAGGGAGAACCCAAGCGGCCCTCGGTGGCTGGACGCAGAGCGCAGGCTGGTATGTAGGGCTGGACCATTGCCTGGAGGTACGGGGGTGTAGGGCTGGACCATGGCCTGGAGGTACGGGGGGGAGGGGCGTGGAGCCCTTCATAGCCTTGTATGCCAGTACCGCTAGCAGCTACTAGAACAACCTCCTTAAGCTAACAGCAATCTGCTACGTTGGAAAGATCATGTAGTTTGATATGTCATAGTATATCCCCGTCTAAATATAGCGGATTTCTCCTCGAGTTGCCCAACATGTTCCATCAACTATGATCACATAATCAACCAAAACGATACACAGAGGGAGGCCGGCTGCGAGAGTAACTGAAACATCTCACAGGTGGCACAAAACCTTGAGAGAAATGAGGTGACGACTCCAATGGGCTCAAGAAGGAGGGGCCTGTTAATGGCTTGGATTTGTTATGGTGCTAAAGTTCTGTGTGTACAGTGCCGTTAGTTTTGTTGGCCCTTTACCATCAGTATTTTCACATTGGGTGATAAAAGAAAACAAACATACATGTTTGTAAAGACTTTGTCCTATCCGATGTCAATCTGTGAGGAATTGAAACAAAGGTGTTATTTTCAAATAATCTTTTCTACTATACTGGGTTTCGTGCGGCCTGAGGCCATGCAGATGACTTAACACGTACGCCCATGCCCTGGACAAATTGGTTTATACTGGTGACCTTTTACTGTTGTCTCCCATAATTAGAAACACAAGAAAAGGATTTGTACAGCCAGCTCTGTGATGTCACACCAAAGAAAATAAGATGGAAACATGAATTGGATGCAGGGATAAGGTGACTTCGACGATACTCAAGGTGTCAGGGTAGATCAGGGGAGAGTTTTGGGTTTGGAACTTAAAGCTCATTTGAATGTAAAATGTCTGCCAAACTTGAAATGAGTTCACAAAGTCACCTATTCATAGTCAATGGAGCAGCATTGGTAAGACATTACAGATGTCAGTTTCTATCATATCTTTCTTTATGAGAAAATAAATGCATAAATAGCAACTTGATTGTCTTATACCATAAAAACCATTCTGAGTGGTATTCCTTGTCAGCTTGTACTCCTCATGTCATACCATTGTGTAGCTAGTTGTACCATTGACCAGCATGATTGAAAGAGCGTTTGAATTTCCACCAGATATTATCAATTTAATTCATGTCATATTGCTTAATATTATTTGGTGTTATTTATTTTGTAATATTTAAATGATTATTTTGTGTTATTTATTTTGTAATATTTAAATGATTATTTTGTACATCCTCTGCCACAACGAAAGCATCAACAAGTTCTGCATCTGGGCTCTGTTGGCCTTGACGGAGGCTCGATAACCAGCTAGCAAACACTGAGGCTCGGAAATGAAGAACAGCAGTTTTTACTGTCAGGAGGAGCGGAGGTTTTGCAAGTGGGATGGGCCATTTCTGTTCTGTACGATTTATTCAATAAAAAAAATTCATGGTGCCTCCTCCAATTAAGTTCTGATAAACAGGCCACTAAAACTGAGTGCTTACATTTCCACATATATGCTATGACACATTACTCCCACAGACTAGCAGCACGATCCAAATGGCATGAATGAAATAAGATAACCGTGAGAATATATCAGGACATCAGCAGCAGGAGGAGCAGGGAAGTGTACAGGCACCAGATAACCAGGATACTAAAGGTCCCCATCATTTACTTTTACTTTTTTTACATATCTCAGGATAAGAATAACGTGCTCCACAGTCTTATAAAGGAACATAGACTATTGGGAATTCTAGAATGTATTTTAAAAAGGGTTATACATTGTGATATTGTTATTCTGTTTTTAAAAAGTGCTTTATTAAGAATAACAATAGCTTTTTCAATAGCCTAGACAACACGCCATAAAAATCTGATTAGATCAACTTTAAAGGAATCTTGCCTTATAGCAAATTCAGTAAATTCTATATAGATATATAGATTCCATAAAATCATTGGAATTTGAATAGATCCCAATTTAATGTATGTCATATTACTTCAGATTATATTGTATTGCCATTTCTGTTTTGTATGATTTGTTAAAAAAAAAAAATCAGATCGAAAAAATATCAAAGCACAAATATCCGAGCACTGAGATAACACACAACATCTGGTTGTCTCAGTCAGAACACCTGGATCTTTCCCAAATTGACAAACATACATGTCTGCACATGGAGTACATGCAAATATTTAACCTTGAGCAGACACATAAGACATGTACCCAATGTGCTGAGGTCATACTCAACTATGTCAGATTTCTATTAGGAAAGTGTAGGATGCTCATTATGGTTGGCTCATTAATCGTGGTTTATCCTGACAAACGTGGTTTATCCTAAAGATTGTTTCTAACACACATAAGATATTCCAGAACGGAAATTCATAAACAAAATTGACAAATTGCTCCTTAATCAAAGTAGTGCCGTCCACCTGTTCACATTCCCCTTTCTCTCACAGCCTCACTTGGTCTCTGTTCGTCTTTAGACTGACTTAAAAATAGTTTTTCTTATGCACTGGGCCAATTGGGTGAGTTTTGCTTATCGGGTCTCGGGAGAAAACAGCTATAAAGACAGATTTTAAGCACATCTGCTGACAGCAGCGAAATGACTTCAATCGTTCTGGTCTTCGCTCTCATCGCAAGCAGTAAGAACATTTAAGAAAAAAATCTTCTTCTCAAAATGAGAGCAGTATCTAAATATCAAAAATATAGATAGAAAGAAAGAGGACACAGGAAGAAATGCGGGGGAAAGACAATGAGGGGATGTAGGTTGGAAAAACATACCATGGGCCATGATTGAATACCAGTATAGAATAATCAAGCACCATTGAAATTTCCTTCTGATATTCTGATGGAATATCACCTGTTAACATGATAATCACCTTGGATGTCAGATTTCATCAATAGAATTTGAACCATGACTATAGAGCTACATAAAGTCTAACGTATCTTGGTATCTTATGAGTCAAAATGTAGTTTTATGTAGACCAGTCAAGAAAATACTCTTTAAAATAGGTCCTGTACCATGTAAAAGGTTCATCGTTATAATAATTCATGATACCATTCTAATCCAGTGTGCCACCTCTGGGTCTGGGCAGCGTATAGCTGTGGCCCCCCTCCCACTGAGCCTGAGGTGACCAGGGTGCTGAATGGAATGGAAGCTCACCCCTAACAGCTGGCCCTGGCAGGTAACAACATCTGGATGACAGACAACCTGAAAACCTAGCAGAAGGCAAGCACCAACATCCAAACTCCACGCTCCTCGAGCATGCATCCAACATGCACTGAGCAGTCATACAGTTCAGTTCCTGTATTGTAGCAAAAGAGATGGTCTACAAACAACAATCTATCAATAGGAATGACTAAATAACAAGATGTTTTATATCCAGTGTGATTGGCTATTTAAAATATAGATTTTTAAGATAATCCTTTAATTTAGTATTTCTTGGTTAATCAGTACATTAGTAGTTTTTAAAATTGTATTCTATAATCTTAATCTAAATTCACTTTGTGTGTGTGTGTGTGTGTGTTTCATATGGAGGTCCCATCTCTGCCACCCTGCAGCAGGCTGTTGTGGATGCCTGTTGTGGCTCATGACACGTGAAGCCAGAGTGACCAGTGGGGTGTGTCTATCCGCAGGTCAGTGGTGTGTGCTGGGGGAGATGGCGTGGTTGGAGACTGCCATGTAAATACAACCAGGCTCCTCAATGGCAAATACACTCTTACATTTTTCTTACCTGACTGTATCAAATTTCAAAATGTATTTTTACAGCTTTTATTTGTACAAAAATAAAATCTATTTTAGCTTTGCAGGGGAATTAAGAGCAATGTGGCACATAACACTAAGAATGTTCCCTGTAAGACATTCCTTGGGCAAAAGCTGCTCCCAATTTGTGATAATAATTTGTATGGAAATCTACGGTAAATATTCAACATGTGATAACATGATCATTATTCTACAAACTCGTCACCATGTCACAATATTCCTTATTTAGCTGACGCTGAAGGCAAATTACAAAGTTTGTTATTGTCTGCTTTGACTTTCCCAGGGGTGTTTGGGAAGTCCTCTGAACTGTAAGAACACAGGGGGTGTTTGGGAGGTCCATGGCATCTGGCTTGGGGTGCAACTACGCCAAGAAACCCATCATCTTTACCCGTATGTCAAGACTATAATGAGTGGATTGATG
>OMKK01013379.1:5174-18125 GCA_900302305.1 Polymixia japonica | reverse complement strand
CTGTCTAAATGAGAGTAATCTCCCCTCTCCTCTCCTGCTGTCTCTCACAAAGCAGATTAGTTTCGCTGTATGTTCCAGTCTGCTGATTCAGCTCCCTGAAGCACTGTGCTGGCTGCAGCCTTTATAGAGGCCATCGTTCATCAGAGAAGCCCACTGTCATCCACTAATTGGCATAAAATATCACCAATTCTAAGCTCCCCTCACAAAGAAAGAACCATCACCGCTGTATCGATTAGTTTTCACCCGCTCGCATTTCTGCCTGCTTTTGAACTAGGCCACGAGTGTCACTGAACAATCACGTTCGAGCAGTAAGTTCTCTTTGAACTACTTGTGTGTAGCGATTGGATATATTTTGACAGGAACATTTTAATTGCCTGCTGCGTGTCAATATTGTCTTACCTCACATGGCGGCCTAAACAAACCAACCTGAAGGGGAAGGTTGACGGTGAAGAACGGATCGTTATTAACTTAAATAACAGTATTTCAGAAAGGATCTTTGTGGGTCTTTATGTCACTAATTATACTCAATGTCACTGATTTATGACTGTCGGTCACATTTCCTCTAGAATAAGTGGAATGTAATCAAACCAGAATACTTCCATTGCTTCGTATTTTGACTCATTGCTACGTTTAAAGGGTAAGCTACAGATAATAATTGCCCTCAGACATCGTGCGGTACCACAGCAGTGACAGCGTCTGGGCTCTGCTTGACAGGTGGAGCAGATGAGGAATGAACTCCTGCAGGAGAGGGCTAGCAGACAGGACCTGGAATGTGACAAGATGGCTCTGGAGAGACAGGTACACAGACTCCCGCTCGGAGACCAACAACTACGTAAAGTGTACTCGCCAAACTCAGATCAAAGCCCCAGCTCATATCGCTGATGTCTCTCTCATTCTTTCCATCACTCTTTTTTTCAGTTAATTTTCTCAAGTCCCGCATCAATTCCATTTTTCTGTTTTTCATATACTGTTACCGTTGAGCCATAAATCTGCGATTCTCATCAATCGTCTAACTAGTGTTCTCGTGTCTCCTCTAGAATAAAGACCTGAAGAGCCGAGTGACCCATCTAGAAGGCTCCCAGAAGTCCAACAAAGAGGGTCTGGTGACTCAGCTAGAGACCCGCATACAGGAGCTGGAGGAGAGGCTGGAGGGGGAGGAAAGGTGAGATGGTTTGGTTGGAGAATAGAGTGTCAGGTTAGGGTTGAGACGGGTGAAGAGGAGCGTGATAGCGTGACGCTCGGTACAAAAGGGAGTTTTGATTGGAAGGCTGTCCCCTCTGTTTTATACTTCTGCGGAGTTCTCAGACTTCACGACCTGTTCCGAGGTCGCAGACAAGGTCGACCAGGTTGCAGAAGACATGTCGCGCACCTCCTGAAGAAATGAAAAGGGCGTAGTTTGCGACCGGAAGTTCGCACATTCCTTAGAGAAGACGATTGATTGACGGGTGAAGTGTGGCGGGATTTCTGCCAAATGTCTCGTATAGTTCACTTCCTGTTGGGAATTTCACACAAGTAACTGTCTAATGCATAAGTAGCCATTATCTCTGGGATACGGGCGCTGGTCAATCAAGGACAGACACAGTAAGATTGGAAAACTTCCTCGGTGCTTTTATCAAGATATAATGTATGAAACATAGTGACGTGTGTTGTGCAATCTGTGCAACATGCACCTAGAGTATAAACGCTCGGCTCCTTGGCACACGTCACACATTCCACAAACTCAGCGGATTCCGCAGAAGTATGAAACAACCTTCAGGGTTATCAGATATTCTTGCACATGACTTTGGTTCAACTCATTTGGGCCAATCGTACATTCTTCTGAGAATAATGCGACTCGCCGTGCATTGATCTGCATAAGATCTGTAATGAAGCCAAACCGTTGTTTGCTGTGTCTAGCGTGCTGAATTAGATGCACTGATCCATCATGTTGCTTGTTGCAGGGAGCGGGCCAACCTGCAGCTGGTGAACCGCAGGCTGGAGAGAAAGGTAAAAGAGATGATGATGCAAGTTGATGAAGAACATCACTCGATGCAGGACCAGAAGGACCAGGTAAGCACCGCGTACTGTCACACTCGTACTCACACCTACGTACATACGAAGACACAAACACAGACCTGCCATCGATAAGCAAACCCCCGCTGTCTGCCGTTCGACCACGTAGTAAAAACATTCATTGTGTTGATTTTCAAATGTGAACCGTGAGTCTTTAACACGCTGTGTTCCTCTGGAAGTTAAACCTGCGTCTCAAGGCCCTGAAGAGGCAGATGGACGAGGCTGAGGAGGAGATCGATCGGCTGGAACACGGTAAGAAGAAGCTGCAGAGAGACCTGGACGAGCAACAGGAGGCCAACGAGCAGCTCCAGAGCCAGATGAAGGCTCTTCGCAGTGAGATCAGGTAAACACCTTTTTACAAATATGACATCCTGAATACGCTGAAGATTTCTTAAAAGAGGCCGTGCAGGTGGAGCGTGAAGTTCAAACGCACTCGATAACTTATTGTTATATGGCAATCTCTCTCTCTCTCTCTCTCTCTCTCTCTCTCTCTCTCTCTGTCTGTGTCTCTCATTCACTCAAGGCGTAAGAGCAACTCTGCTCCCCTGCTGAACAATCTGGATGATGATGATGATGATGATGATGACATCAGCACTGATGGAGAGACCTACTTCAGCTCGTCTTCAGGTTATAAACGCTCCTCAAGTCAGGACAACCTCATATCCACCTTCACGTTGTAAACTATCTCTCAGGCCTTGAATAAACCTGCTTCATACGCTGGGCTGCAGGACCGAGGTCAGAGATCCTTCTTCCATGTGCGTGAAGGAGGCTGTGTATATTTGACTAAAACAACTGTGTGACACTTTGCAGGCTAAGAGGTGATTTTGTGGTTAAAGTAAAAATACACCCTAAAGCAGAATTCACATTTTATTTCTTGTAAATCAACCCAGGGTACTGGCACTGTATCACAAAATAAAAATAAAATAAGTATATATTTTATTTTATTGATAGTCAATAATATACAGTATATACTGTATATATATATATATATTGTATATTATTGGCTGTGCATTTCCAAGATTGAGTCTTGATGGTGTTTGCTGGTTTGGGAAAGACATGTTCACATTCACATATTAAATCTAAACTGTCCAAGATAATAATAATAATAATAATAATATATGTGAATTCTGTGCTAGACTGTATTTTCCTCTGATAAATTACACATGCTTGTCAATAATACATCTAGCAGTAGTGAATTTAAAAGGACACCCTTTAATGCACTGTAATGGAAAGTATAACCAATACTGCAATTTTTATTTTTAAATATGACATTATTAACCCCTACTTTACATGCGCATCAAATATATTAACGTTGCATACAGCATCATATCTGATAGAAACTATTATAATTTTAATTTTAATGTTTGTATCATGCATTCAAATAAAAATATATTTACTTTTGTAATGAATGAAGATCAGTTCTGATGATATAAATCGCAGAGTGCCAGAACACAAACCGGTTCAGCCAAAATGTTTTTATTTATGTTGAATATATAAACGGCTGGTTCAGTGAGGTTGTGAGGGAACTTTGCATGAGGGATTTTGTATACATTTTTATATCCTTTTATATCATTTGTTGACTAGTAATTTGTCTACAAAATTACAATCTACAGAGAAATATCTCCTAATATACGTATACAGTATTCATTCTGCATATACTGGAACATGCTTAGTGTTTCACATGATGTGATCATATTGCAGTACTCATTATTTTGTCTTTCTTACATATTATTTTGCCATTTTGTACTTTATTGTCTAATGATACTGGTGTGTTTGTGAGTCAAACTTCTAGTAATTAAAGCTTTGAACAAAGCAGCAGTACAGTAGAAAAGCATTGTGTATCCTTGTAGGTTTTCATAGTGGAAACATGTTACGAAGCTTTAGTTTATATCTGCTAAATCTCCCGTGAACAAGACAGTGTTAATAATGTCCTTGCTGTGTACGTGCTAAATCTTCGCTGACCTCATATAAGCCTATTTAAAATGTACCACCGTGTACATATACCTGTAACAAGCGTCCACGTGCCTTTTCTGATTTCTCTTTGTGGAATCCTGTTATGCAAGTTAATTGAATGAGGGAATTTCAAAAGATAAGATGTACTGACAATCAATGTTTTGCTCTACTGTGGTGATTTGCACTCTGTTGGCTCGTTACTGAATGTACTCGTGTCTGATTCCTGTGTGGAATCAAAGAGTGGATTGAGAGGATTGAGAGGAATTCCTGCCACTACCTCTCTGTACACACCTGTATGTTTCTGAGACTAAACATCCTGCTGACTCTAAAATAAAGTTACTTTTAGTTAATCTCATGTTCTTATTTGTTTGGTAAGTATTCAACCTGATGAAATATCATAACTGGAAATTTGACAGAATTATTTAATTTGTCTAAGAAAGGTTTGACCTCATTGTTTGGTCAGGTCTTCATCTTCGATGTTGTGCTCAGTGGGCAGTATTTCTCTGCTAAGGATATGAAGCTATATACAGTATGAAGCTGTATCCTGTGTCAGTCCCCTTCAGTCTCCTGGATGAAGAGCTGGTCCCTGGTGTTGAGGGGGTGCGGGTCTATGCAGACCTCTTCATAAGGGAAGAAAAGGTTAAGAGCAGGGCTTTCTCATCCTCCCAACAAGGCTGGCAGGCTATTGTTCTCAGGCCATGACCCGTATTTGTTGCCATTCTGTACAGAACAGACAAATCAACCTTTTAAATGCAAAGGTATTATCTCTGGGTCCTCGTTGTCAACCAAGCAGTCAGCTAATAGGAGCTGCAGGACTGAAGGGGACGGTTGTATACGCTTGACAAGCGGATCATTCCTGGAATTCCTTTATGTGCTTCAGTGAGCTCACGCAGCGGGGTTGGCGGGAAATGGAGGGTAGAGAAGTTAGGAGTTCACAAACATCAGTTCTTGGAATTGTAGAATAGCAGTTGTGGAGAAAACGTGGTGTTTTCTGTGTGGATATAATAGAGATAGACTGAACGCTGCTCCTTTTGACCCAAAACAACCTCTTGTCGTATTCTCTAGTCAGGTCTCGTCAAAGATATACGTTTCAGGCGAATCTAAATGCAGCAGTGTGAGTTTGGACCTTCTGGCAGTTTGAGAGGATTCTGTGAAAAAGCGCGATACTGTGCTGCCCCCTAGTGGCAGAGCTTCCAAAGGTTCCTCACATGGATTATTAGGTTAACAGTTGATTTCTATAACAGAAACAATAGAAGGATCATAGGTCAACGTGATGAGAGCCACATACAAGAAAGTGAAATCTAAATATTATTTTGTCAGTAAATCAACCAAATATTCATCAAGCTCAGATAAATAATACATTTCTGTATTTATTTAATGTTGTGTTCGGGGGAGCACTGCTGGTATATAAACCCACTGCTTGTACTGGTTATATAGGGGAGGGTGCTGCACAGCGGTGTGTCTCTTATGGGTTTAAAACAGTCTCATTAGTTTTCACAAACAAATGTCAAGTTACGTAACTCGTAAAACACAAGACACAAATAAATTATTTGTATCTGTAAATCTGTATCTGTGGCTCTAATTTACCACTTGTATATCATCATTTGTACGTCAACTTAGCATTTTTAAATGTATATGTAGTGAATCTCAACCTATTGGTGTGTCTCCACAAATGCAGGGAGGACCAAGCGCTTTCCAGTAGGTGGCAGTAATGCAACAGTTATGGATGCCAACCGCAGCTAGCAGCGACACGCTGCCCGTTCAGAAGCTCACATGTTGTCTACTCGTCATGTTCGCTAAGTTATGGCTCCGAGTGACTTTTCATCTTAAATAAAGTGTGAATAAAAAAACATCCTCATGGTAAAAAGTACATTATCTAAAAAATGATAATGAGGATATAGTCCTCCATGGTAGCAGCTAGTTATCTAGCCATGCTGCTACACACCTTGAGTTCACAAACAGGCAATCAGTGACGTCGCTTCTTCTTCTTCTTCTTCTGTTTAGTGTAACAGCGGTTGGCATCCATAAGTGTTGCATTACCGCCACCTGCTGGAACGCGCTTGGTCGTCCCTGCATTTGGATGCTCATTGGACAAAAAATGTCCAGGCCATTATTGACACACGCAGTTGGAATCAATAACAGTCCAAACAACAATTTTCAGAAGATCAGTTATTTTATTCAACCTGAATCATCTCAAAGCAATAAATGATTTAAAGTAGTCTATAAGAGCGTTTGTCTGTCCTTTGCGCCCTCTGGTGGATTGAAGGAGAACTGCAACATTGAAAGGAAGGTCCTGACGGGAGGCTGCTGTTATTTCATAGTAATAGGAGCAAAATAGCTTCTAACTTCATTTCTAAAGGTGATTTTGACATTCTAAAAAGACTGGCGTGTACAAAACACATATTTAGGAAAACTCAAGGAAGGAAGGTGATGTAAAACATTTTTGCGCTGAGATATATAAGTGCTTAGCGATCAAATGGCTTCTAGTGTTAACCTGCCATGAGTTTCTGAGTGACTGGGTGGTGGTGATTTAAAAAGTTGACATTGATGATGGAAAGCCATGCTAATTGATATGTTTGATCACTTTTCCATTAATGTCTATCCAGCTAATACATTCGCGCGAGGCCCCTGGCAGCTGGCCTTTATCACCCTGTCAAACTTGCAAACCTCTATAGAGCAAAAGGGAGAGAGGAGCCTCTCCTGCAGCCTGTTCTAGTCCCAGAAGACTGGAATGATGAAAGATGAAGATGAAAAGCTGAGGCTTTAGTGAATGATTGCAATTTATGGCTGGTTTCATGAGTATCATCTAAGAAGTAACTGGCGGGGTCATGAATATTGCTATTTCAAAGCTCAACAACTTCATGCTTTGGTGTATGTTTCCTGTACGTGGAGAAACAACCACGTGGTTAATTGTTGTTTTCCTGTTTTAAGAAATACAATGAATTCTCATAACACTACAAAGAGGTTGTTTTTAGAATTATAAAAAACATTTTAAGATCTTTTGAAGACTGAGTCCTTCCATCGAAACAACCTCTTTTAGAGTTTCACATCGGACTTAGTTTACAATTGTCATATAACTAGTTTGATGTGTTTCTTAGACTGTCAGAGAGATTGTTGGAAACAGTGTGTCATTGTTCCACTATGTGACTATGTCACTAGGATCATAACACTGGAATATCAGTCTGTCAACGAGGCTGTTAATGCTCTTCCTTCAACTAGTTACCAAAACAAACGTCAAACAGAATTCAATATCTATAGTGATACTGGGTAGACATCAGCTGTTCCTGTTGGTTACAACAGCAATCAACTACTTAAGTGTGTGAAGGTCCATTCTCCACAGAGAGAAAAGCCCACTCTGTCTATTCAGCAGTGAAGATAAGTCACCTGGAAACTGAAACGGTCACAAGCCTTTACTGTACATAATACACACTGTACCCTGCACGCACCAACACATAATACACACTGTACCCTGCACGCACCAACACATAATACACACTGTACCCTGCACACACCAACACATAATACACACTGTACCCTGCACGCACCAACACATAATACACACTGTACCCTGCACGCACCAACACATAATACACACTGTACCCTGCACGCACCAACACATAATACACACTGTACCCTGCACGCACCAACACATAATACACACTGTACCCTGCACGCACCAACACATAATACACACTGTACCCTGCACGCACCAACACATAATACACACTGTACCCTGCACACACTAACACATAATACACACTGTACCCTGCACGCACCAACACATAATACACACTGTACCCTGCACGCACCAACACATAATACACACTGTACCCTGCACGCACTAACACATAATACACACGATTTATTACTGAAACCAGATAAAGTTGTAATCGTTGTCTGAATGTTCTAGCAGCGACTTGCGTTACGTTCATCTGGTTGTAGCCGGGGGTTAAAATATGCTGCAGAAGTTACGGACTAATGCGGATCTGAGATCATGAGGGAAATATTCTGACCTTCTTCTGCTGTGTTCATTAAGCTGTCAGATCTGCAGCATGTAACCCTGGCCGGTCTTGTAAAACCAGCTTGGTGGAAACAAGTCAAGAGCCTTAAAACAAAAACCTCTCATAAACAACACAGTAAGATAATAATCAGACTATCTGACATATAGTAAGCGTGGGATAGAAAATTCCTCGCCTGAAATGTACAGATGACTATACGTGAAACATTGGCTTTGGACCGAGGCCAAACCGAGTGGCTGACTCACTGATTGTAAAAAGTAAATAAACCCATTTGTTTGAAGTCTGGTTACTGATTAACTTCCTAGACCCGTGGAAATACTTTCATATTGTTCTAGGAACTTCCCCATGTTTACCTATCTATTTATTATCTTAATATTGATCTTTGTTGAAAAATAACATACTCTTGCAAATGTTCTTACAATACCTGCAATACCAGCTTCATGTTGCTGTGAAAAATATGTCAGGAGAATCTATAGATGGTGAATAAATGATCTCTGAAGTGATTTGAGTGCCGTAGTTCAGAGTTCAGAGTGAATGTATTGTTATGGAAGCAGAGTGAGTCTAGTTTCTAGGGAGTGACTGCAGCTCTCCTCGAAAGGAATGTGATCTGGTATCAGTTTGACTTAAATGATTGTAAAAGTCTTTTTTTTTCTCTTTAGATATTTGACAGAATAGGTTTTTATGTTCGACGTGAACAGATTTATGAGACGTATTCTACTAATCGTATCAGAGTTACGTGAAGCCAGGCTGGACAGTTATGTGACAGTAGGCAAAAAAAAAAGTCTGAAAAATATATATAAAAAATTTAAATTAAAACATTAAAATAAAAAAATATAAAATACTGTTTTTCCTCGCTGCCTTCCCTGCTATTATGTCTCACTATCAGCACCATTAATAATTCATTAAACCGGCAGACAGACGCTCTGTGTACCGCTGATGCTCAGGTTTAACACCCAAAACACAACTAGAAGCTTCACTTTGAACCTGCTTCTGACTTTATTTATGCTGATTTAATTGGAGTAAAGACATTTCCACCCTCAAATATGTTGACCAGGTTATTACAGTAGAAAGGTGTAGAGTATGTCACAGCTATGCATGCATTTTAAATGTATTTTATAACTATAAGTTTGTTTAATTTTATATAGCTAGAAAGATGTGATAAACAAAATTGGGCCGTCATGAAGACATTATTTTCCATTGATAAGTCCTAAACCTTCAGGATCTCTGTATATATATTATATAACATACATAGTCCATAGTAGTATCAATAATAGATACAAGCTAAATGGAATGAGGGATTAAGGTTATAATGTGTTCTCTTTGTGTCTTTGTGGCTGTCAGCTCCTCCTCTGAGACACTCCTCATGATAAGCAGAGCTCCACTTGTCCCTGCCCAGGTTAGAGGACCCGCCCCGTGAAAGCCTTGCTCTCAGGGCATGTGGGAGGTGCAGGGGAGCAGGTGAAATGTGGACCGACAGGTCTGATGGGAGGGCGGGCTGCACGAGAGAACGGGCGCACAAGAAAGAGAGAGAGCCGTGTGAGTGAGTGACAGGTCCGTCAGCCAGGTGGAATCAGAAGCAGTCTGGCCGGAGTTAGACGATGACATAGTTGAGTCTGTATTGGAGAGCGCTGTGTGTGTGTGTGTGTGTGTGTGTGTACGTGTGGAACTGGAGTGTAGCTTGCCTTCCTCTGATAGTGAAACGGATATCAGGTCTTGTGGACTCCCACCCGACTGACAGAGTGGAAATCCCCCCCTCTTCCCCCCGGCTGGAGCGAGGGGCAGATGGTCGCTCTGTGAGTTTGAGCAGAACTCAGGAAAGAGGTTGAGAGGAAGGGTGGGAGGGACAGACAGGGAGAGGGAGAGGGAGAAGGGAACAGAGGAGTGGACACAAGAGGAGACATGCTTCGCTACGGCTCAGCAGGAACAGTCACCACCACTACTACTACTACAGATGACACTTCAGATCCTTCCAGTGAGGTAGGAAGTCCATGGAAACAGTTAGACTAGAGAAACTCTGCCACGGAACAGATGGAACACACCCCACACACACACCCCACACACACACACACACACACACACACACACACACACTTCCTTCTTCACAAGTGTCCTTATTTATGCACCTTACTGTCCTCTGCACGTCTTTAGGCTCATAATGACCTACTCTCTATTATTATAAACATTTTTACCAGCATAGGTTTGTAAACCAGCCAGTGTTTTCCTTCTGTCTTTGAGCCCAGTTACTTTGAACTCTGTGAGCTCTGTCCTGTCTGCATGCTTTTGAATACATGTTCATGGTACGTCCATATCCAAGGCAATCGTTCCCTGTTTGTTGATCTGCTGGAATTCCATGTTTGCTGTGTGATGTGTTCACTTGCAAGACCATGTAATGGGAGTCGAGTATCCAGGAGGCCTGTCATGTTTATTTAAAAAGCTCTCTGGGACAAAACAGGCCGTCGAACTAAACTGACATTAACAGTTGTTTTCATCTGCAATAAAGTATAGTAAACACAGTACAGCTGGATTAATTCTATTATTTATAAATATAAACTATAAAAAGAGAAGCTGTTTCTGCAATATACCTTAAAAAAGAGAACATGCAAAATATTTGGGTGAAGATTGTATTGGATTTCTGCCTGAGGGCAACTTCATGGAAACTATTGAACAAGTTAGTTATGGAAACTATTGAACAAAGCACTCATTATGCAGATAAACACATCGTTGGTGCAGTTTCAGAACATTTACATTTCTTTATTTGTAGTTCTGTTGTCTCTGGTGTTGGATCGTTCACCATGAATCTTTCACTGCTTTAGAATAAGTTACAATACAAACCCTGTGATCATATCTGATGATAATAAAAGGCAAAACTGTTTTATTTGGAGAAAAAAAGAAATGCATCTTGTCTCATTCTTGTCTTTGTCAGAGAAGAATCAGACGTCTCAGATTGACTCTACATGATGGAGAGAAGGGAAGAACCGACCCCAAAACCACGAACCCAGACACAGTAAGTCTCTCGTCTTTCCTCTTGAAATGCTACAACAAGCATCAAAACATGGTGAACGTTCCCCGACTTGAACTGAACTCGAGTTGAAGTCAACAAACCAACAGAAGCTCTGTGTGTGTGTGTGTGTGTGTGTGTGTGTGTGTGTGTGTGTGTGTGTATGTGTGTCTCACATTTGCAAATCTTCAGCTACACGTGCATCAGTCTCGGAAAATTAACATATGACATTTGGTGGCTGTGTTCATCCACAGTACGTTACGTTACCATGAGAACATGTGTGACACGACGGCCCCAGGAAGCCCCGACGCTGACAGTTTTAATGTTACTCTCAGCCCACCGAGCCACGGGATCAATGACAGTCAATTGTGATGTGAGATAATGACCTTGATCCAACTCTTAGAATACAACATTGTCTATGCAGCACAGATTGGTTGACAGCAAACGTTGAAAGTATTGACGTTCACGGCTGCTTTGTTATCTGGACCAGTTACACAATCATCACAATGAAGGGTGTGCACATCATAACACATGCACAGCTGTTTCTGATTTTCTCCGACGCTCCGCTCCGGCGTTGTGCTGTAAACGTACAGTATGTCCCCACGCATGTGAACGCGTTATGCTTTCTGCTGAACAGACATTATGTTTCATATCTCCTGTTTGATATCTTCTATCATTGCACTGACAGCATACAACACACACCAGCTTCATGTTTTTTGGGTTGAAACAATGTAACACAAATAAATATATACAGTATATATACAAAAATAAACCTTTCAACTGTCATGTCAGTAATCTACCACAGTACATTAGTCTGGCCTGGTTGTACACAAGGTTAACCTCTGAACTGTCTGAGCGTACGCTGCAGGCTACATCGCTGTTTGCTATAGGTGGATCAGTCTCTGGCTTTATTTGTGTTAGATATTGAGGGTGATGTAAGTGTTTGAAAGACTGTGTGAGAACTGTGCTCTTGGGTTTCGGGAGGTTTCTGCAGAATCCTAACATAAACATAGTGATGTTTGGTCTGTGTACCTTGGCCTGTAGTAAGAACAGTGTACATCTGATTACCACACCTACACACATCACATCACAGTTCAGCATCACAGTTCAACTGATAGCAAGCTGGTATAATCTCTGAATATGCATCCCTCTGGGACGGTGAGACCATCATATTGAAACTGATGAGGACGGTCTGGTCAGGAGTTTACTGTGTTACTGTGTTGGACAGCAACGCAGATGAGCACATCAGTGTTTAGTAAGCTCATCTGTGCCTTAACAAACTCTGCAAGGAATTCCTTGCAAACATCCCTGTGCAGATCCAGGACGCCCACCTACAGTAACAATGCTAGCACTGACCAGAACGCTCTGTTGTAGCTGGGATATGTTGCATATTGCAGTATTTATTAAAGCCTATCAAGTTCAGAGGTTATAAAACGTTTGTGAGTGTTGTAATAAATTGTACGAGTATGATTGATAGAGAATAGAACATTTAAGAAAGGCCACCATAAACACTAGTCATCACAAATCACCTCCCATCTGGCCATGAAGCAGACAGCACAACATCTGCAGCTGTGACTGGTAAAACTAAATCAAAAGGAATGTTTTTTTCAGGCCAAGAAAGCAACATCTTGACAAACAAACAAACAAGCAAAAACAATATATCAAACCAACATACAAACACAGAAGAAAGGCAAAGTTAAACGTGTGAAATCTAAATTAATTAATTAATTACGTTTCAGAACCAAAGCAGCAGCCAGACGTTCAGCGGTCTCCTGCGCACCGGGACAGGGAAGCACTCGTTGGCTGTATACTCCAAAATAACATCACTAAAATTAGAGTTAAAGTCTAGATTCTCTTCATGGCAACAGAAAGGTGTGGAGGAAAAACAGAAACCGATCCAGAGCCGACCACCTTATCTGTAAAACGAGG
>OMKK01013369.1:2765-25693 GCA_900302305.1 Polymixia japonica | reverse complement strand
GCAAAAAAAAAAAAAACAACAACATTCATATCTTCCGATGAACCCTGCGTAATCTTTCATCCCGGTGGCAGCGGAAATGGAAATGGAACACAACCAGTAGCTCTGAAAAAAGCAAAAGTGTGCGTCGTTTCATTGAAGACATTATGCCACAGGGCCGAGGAGCCGCCGTCTCTC
This sequence comes from Polymixia japonica, assembly GCA_900302305.1. Taxonomy (NCBI): domain Eukaryota; kingdom Metazoa; phylum Chordata; class Actinopteri; order Polymixiiformes; family Polymixiidae; genus Polymixia; species Polymixia japonica. Next base: position 25,519 of record OMKK01013369.1, on the reverse strand, counting down.
TAAGACTCGCTGCACTACAAGGCTAGCCCCCCCACCCCTCCGTTCCTCCTACCCCAGCCCCGGTGGGGAAAGAACAAACGTTCAAGATCACACGCTGAAATGTTGCACGTTTATAAATGGCTGGAGGAAAAATTCTACAGATGAGCGTGAAATTGAATCGTGAATATAATCCCAGACCCCACGAGGAGGATTCGTTTTCTTTTTCGCGCTGGCAGAGTAAATGCAACTTGTAATGTTCAACATTAGTCCTCATCTAGGGACACGAAGTACATAGATGTTAAGACAGAGTGGTGGGCGGGCTGAATGTTGTATTGTAATTGCTATTTTGGAGCAGGAGAACAGGGAGAGAGTGAATAAGACTTTAGCTCAGTAGGTTCCCGCAGTAAATTAATTCCAAGATAGGCAAGGATTGATTCCTGTTACTTAGATTTAATTGAATTGTATATAACTAATAGATATGGTCTTCACCTCTGAGCTGTTGTAAAACACTCAGTAGATGTGTACCTGTGCTGCCGTAACAGCCAATTCAAATCGTAATACTCCAACTGAAAATCAGCACTCATACCAATACCATGTGGCCAGGCAAAAGAACACTTAATTACTGCTATTACTTATTATTGATTAAAAATAAAAGATTTTCTTTAGATTGTAATAATGTGTTAGCTCTGTTGTATAGAAGCAGAAAGACAAAGAAGGCTGTGCTTTTACAGTGATTTTAAAATAGCTAAGAGGCTTATTGCTTAAATATAACTTAGGCCAGTAACTGCATCAGCTGAACTGGCTGGTGGGCAGAGTGGTCACCTGCAGGCAGGGTGAAGGTGACCAGGTCTGTGAGGAAGTAACAGGTGAAATCTCCCTTGCGCTGGTGCAGTGAGGCTGCGATCTCCCTGCGGAGCTGTTCTGTTAGCTCAGGGCACACCATGGAGGGGATGCACTTAGCGGCCTGCTGGTTCACCTGGGAGGGACACGGACACACACACACGCGCGCACACACACACACGCGCACACACACGCGCGCACACACACGTGCGCACACACACACACACACACACACACAAAAGGTTAAATAAAGTCAGGAGTCTATCCACTTAGAGTTATGTATATATTCATAACTTTTAAAAGTCACATAAGTAAAGTATTGTCATTTTGAAACGATAGTATCGAAAGGTACAATTGCAGAATGCAGTGTAATATCATTCCTGCTCCTATTGAGGCAGTTTGTTCTGGGGAGTAAGAAGCCGGGGGGTCACTGGTGTGATGGCGTTGCCCTTCCCCGTCTCTCCTAATCACCGCCTGCCCACCACATCCGCTCTGTGGAATCACGTCCATTAGGGACCAATGGTGAGATTGCAGTCTAGCTAATCCTCTGCCTAATCCTCAAAGTGCACTCCTCCTGTAATTATAGGGATTATATCAGCTATATATTGTCTGCTCCAGGCCGTGACAATGATAGGCCTACGTGGCCCAAACGGAAAAGTACAGAATAACGGCCTGACTTCCCATTACATATCATGACCACCCCGAGTCTGGCTTTGAATGTTTTCCAACTTATGTGTGTACAGAGTGAAAACACCCCACAAACAAACTCACAAAGTTCCCCGGATAGCTATTCTTTTAAGAGCAATACAGAGCATAATATAGAGCAAATGCTGCATAATTTTCTTTCTTGCAAAGTGCAGTCAAAATTTGCGACAGCCGGTTAAATCGCCTCCCGAGTATTTTCGCGGCTCTGGTTCCTCAAAGGAGATAGTATTACTGAATACTACATAGGAGCTGTGCTTGTGAGAGTCGACGCCTGCTAATCCGGCATGGCAGTGAAAGAGAGGCCCTCTCCCTTCTGGTACAGACGGGCTTACCTCGGTGAGGAGGATGGCCAGCATGTCCTGCCTCTGGAAGCGGATGGCCAGGTGGACCAGGGTGAAGCCCGCGTCGAACGCCGACGACCGGTTGAGGAGGCGCACCTCATCGGCGGTCAGCTGCCGGGCGATGTCTCCGCCGGAGGACTTGTAGGCTTCTACCGCCGTCAGGTCCCCCTCTACTACGCCTGCGGGACAGGGAGAGAGGAGAGGCAGAGAGGTCAGGGGGTGGGAGGAGAGCGACGGTAAAAGCCGGTGAAGGTGGATCGGCGCCTCGCGACGCAGGTGCGGACGATCTGCGCGCCATTCACACAAGGCGGCTGACGCAACACACTGGGTCCTTCCCCAAGATTGTAGAGTCTGATGTGTGTGTGTATGTGTGTGTGCGTGTGTTAAGGCTGGGGTATAAAGGGGTAAGACTGTTCACGGAAAACAATATTTCATGTTAAGGACCTCACCTATCTACTGCTAGCCTGTAAACAAGCGACTGCTGCTGTCAGGCTGCCATAACATTATATAACAATACATAATGCAAACCTACCACGCCAAATGTCTCTGTCCTCCTTTCAAATGCATCTGCGAGGAGAGTTGACTTAATTTTATAGACAGACATGAGTATCCTGCTCAAATAGGCCGAGGCTCAGGGAATGGATTAGGCTGGTTTTTGGAACAGCTCCAGCACTGTGTGCTTGCTTTAATGAAAGGCAAGATGTAACAGACAGCTTGTCGTGTTCATTAAAAGCTCTACAGAATCATCCATCAAACTATGAATACACATCATACTGTTCCTAGTCACTACCAATTAATCTGAATTTGCCTATTAAAATCTGGAAGCCATTTGCATAGCAAAGTCTTAATGCGTCAAGCTAAATGCGACAGGCATGCAGAGTGAGTGGAGTTCTCTGTCCCCTTGACGTCAATCCATAATTCAGTGACCTCAGGGGCAAACAGCTGTAGATGTTAGTCACTAGCCGAGCCAGTGTGAGCGTGGTTCAGGCCGCGGCAAAGCAGCAAAGGCAGAACAGTGTAGCTAGCTTTCAGAGAGCCGCGCCAGACGGACGACAGTTTGTGCACATTAACTGCGCGCTCCCCCCCTCCTGAGGCTCTCTTCTCAACATCTGTTACGACTGAAAGGAGAGGCAGAGGTAGCGCGGCGAATCCAGAAGCGCTGGGCTAATTTTACCAGGCTCCCAGTGTGAGGACATTCTCTGGCAGGGCAGTGGAGAGTTGTGACAAGTTACCTTGAGCAGACCTGGGCGGGAACGTGCCAAGAACGTCCTGTCTCCTTCTACTCATGCTGGGTGACATTTTGCAAACGCAGCTCCATGATTAGATGTCAGAAGGAGTAAGGCTACACTACAGTATAGCAGATGCCATGTTGGAGATCTGATATGAAATGGTGAAGGATAGCAAGAGCTTCAGTCGAAGTGTAAAATCGTGATTTTAGTTTCTACGATAAACAGTTGGCAACTTTGTCAATAATTAAACGACTAAGTCTAGTTTATTTCATTTTGAACACCTGCGTGGTGAAACTTTTCAAGATGCAAAAAGTGCAGTAAAACACTTGTTTCCCAAATCAAAAGTAATACTTCTGAATAATAATAATAATAATAGCTATACAAAATAAGCATGATTATCATTTCAACTATAAATGTGCAGCCCCTGGCCAAATGACACGTTTAGGCCTACTGGATAACCAGAAAGTTCAGTGTTTCTATCTGCTGTTTTGGATCAACAACATGACTTTCAGTGGTCTAAAACAACCGCCACAGCTCCTCAAACCTCTTTTTCATAACTTGGCTTGGGGGAAGGAAAAAACAAAACAAAAACAAAACAAAACAACATATATCAAACACAACTTGTAGAATATTCATGAGCAAAGCTTTAGCGTAATGTTTTGACTCATATTCTCTGCAACAGGAAGACTTTTGTTTTGTTGGCCTTTAATGAAACAAAAGAACAATATTACACAAACAGGGCCTGCTTCCTTTTTGCGGAAAAACTAGAATCAATGGGATCATCCAATTTCTGGCTCAAATAAGCAGCGCTTGAAACAACATCAGGCACAGAATGTGGGAAAACCACTCGAGCAGATTGAGCTGAAGTTCTGAGACCCGAGGAAGTCTCTGCTAGGCCATTATGGACTGCTTGGGTCGGGTGTTTCCTCCACCGACAAACACTCTGATCTCACTTTGAAGAGCCTGACTGTCGCGCACTAAACGTGACTAAAACAAATTAGATCCCATGGCGTAAACAAAACAATGAATACAGCAAGCAACCAAATCAGAGATAAGGCAGTAAATTAACTAGAAAGGTCTGTGTCAGGCAGATGTAGGGTATATTTTCTATTTCTCAGCAGCAAACACTGCAATCAGGCAGGGACATGGGGGAGGCCAGTCAGTGCGAAGGTCAGGAGGACTCTGGTCACATGCTGTGCTCGTGGTTTTTTTTTTTTTTGTTTTGTTTGTTTTTTTGACTGGTGCCCATGTCTTGTCAAGGCTATTTTTGCTTCCTGGGTGCTTGGCTCAGCACATAAGCACCACTGTTTACAGGGTCTGTTGACTGGGAGCCAGGGGAATTCGTCAGTCCAGGGGCTCCACTCTCACTCTGCTGCCCAGACGGCCCATTCATCCCCACCAGCCAGAAGCACTCACACCCTTTTACTCTCTGAAAGGAACTCTCAGTGGCACACTAAGGACAGCCACATACCAAGGGGTAGGCAAGATCAGTGGAGGCTAGATCAAATTCCTACCAGCCATTTAGCTACTCGCTGATGCATCTTCTGTGTGCTGCAATCCAGCACCATACTGTATTTACTCTGGTAATAAGAACTGTCATCTCTCTACAGCTGATAGCTGCCACCAGCAAACAGCTTGCGTAATAAAAGTGTTCTAATTTTTACTACAGGACAGGGCTTGACAAGTCCCTGTCTTACATCCAAATACAGGCCACAACTGCTGCTCTACTATGGTGTACTTTTAAGTTTAGAGTCTAAACAATGGTGAATATGATAGCTGAGAGCAGAATTGGTGTCAACCAAACACCAAATGGTTTACACAACTACTACACAGCCTAGGCCTATGTAGGGTGAGGTCACAATCTGCACAGTAACAAAACAAACAGAGGAATTGAATCCATTGCCATTGGGATCAAAACAAAAGAACTATTGCCTCTGTACTGGAACATCTCTCTCTGCCATTACAGAGCATGACATCATGAAGGGCAATAAAAAGCTGCCATTACAATAGAAGGTTTGTTACTAGGGCAATAATGGGACAAGAACAGGGAGCTTTCGTACCAATAGGATTATTCAGGTGAGCCACAGAAAGGCAAATAATGGTAAAACTATTCTCACACACACAAAATTGGTCAGTGACTGACTAGTGACTACATGTAGGATTATAATAAAGCATTGCACTGACCAGTTTGAAACATTAAATGCCAGGAATGGGGGAACGGTGCATAAGAAGATCCTTAAATACACAACTCACCAGCACAAGCATTAAGGAACAGCCAGTCTGTTTTCCTCATTCGGTTTTTGATCTGCTTTAGCTTTTTGAAGTCAACCTCTTGCTCCTCTTTGCTGCTCATGGCCCCAGCCGCCAGCTCTATCCTCTGGAAGTCCATTTTGACTTCCGCCTCCCTCTTGGACGTGGGTGGGGAGCGTCTCGGGCCCTGGCCTCCACTGCAACTCCCCCTCCACCTGGACCTGTCCTGCTCATTGATAATGGCCGATGGCTCCTCAGACTCGCCCAGCTCTATGGCTTCCTGGTGGTTGGGCTTGGGTTTGTCACACACCACACACTTCCTGGCCTTGGGCCAGTTCTGGTAAGTGCATGTTGTGCATGTCCAGTGCTGCTGGCCGGTGTTGAGTCTGTTCCTGTCGTTGTATTCCTCACAGGGGTCCACAGGGGATAGGGGTGCTGGGCGGCAGCCTGCATTGGAGCCAGAGGTCTGGGGGGACTCAGTGGGGCTGCATGTCCTCTGGCGCTGGCACAGGCACTGTGTACAGCGGATGGCCCGGGGCCAGTTCAGGTAGGTGCATATCTGACAGGACCACTTATTAGTGGTCTCAGCAGTGCTGGCTGGTCTGACCCTGGGCCTGGCGCTGGAGTCTGGGCAGATGAGGAGGCTGCTGCTGCCCTCAGTCCTGGGAGGGTCCCACTCCAAGCCAGATTCCACAGTAGGACTGCTCTTGTAGTGCTCCTCTGTGATGATGGGACCGCTGGACCTCTGTGCACGGCACATGGTGCACTTGATAGCAGAGGGCCAGTTTTCATATGTGCAATAGTCACAGAACCACTTCATTCTCTGTTCTGTCATCATGGACCCTTCCAGATGGTTAAGCTGTGGCAATAAATTACAATCAGAGATTGCGCATAAACAAAGTAATTCTCTTTGTGTATCCTCTCCTATGGTAATGACTAGAAGCGCAAGTAATGGCACACGACATGTAATTTAAAATACAGACAAATCATACGAGAATATTATATTGTTTTCCTGGGTAAACAATGCACTTTCCCCAGCAACTCGTAAACTGCTGAAAGTGGTTGGTCATCTTCAATGACATTGACAAGCTGAGATTGCGGTTTGATTAAACAACTCTTAAAACACCTACCAACTGTTTATTATCGACAATAATATTGAGCGTGTTTGGCAGACGTGGTTCACATGTCTGGTAGCTTCGTTGCGAGATTGTATTAGCTAGTAATGTAACTCTTTTTAGCGTTAGCTAGCTAGCTAGCTAACAAGCTAGCTTGGATAACGTATGAACTTCGACAAGTAATGATACACTCTATTAAACGTAAAACCCATATACGACTAAAAAAACAACAATCCGCTTTGTTAAATAACAATACATGGTAAAAAAGGGAAAACTCTTACCGTTCCTCAGTTGTCCTCTTTTCACGAGTGGTGCTCAAAACCACAACAAACCCCCAGCGAACCCTTCCCAAACCAAGTTATTTACAATCCTTCGGTCAGTCACATGTTTGCCTTTATTGACACATTATGACCTCTGCAGAATAAACCACAACTTGGGTTGAACCCCTGTCTCACTGGACTCAAGTAAACCCACCGCACTCCATGGTTTACATCACCTCCGTGTTTAATGGCGGCGACAGAGAGACAAACGAGTATCTGAGCCAAAATAAACCCTGGCAGAGCGCAGGCAGCCTTCGTCACGAATCATCTGGCTCAACGCAGAACGTGATTGGATCAGAAAGAATACCAGCGAGGCGAGAGGGCCCGCTTCCGGCTACTTCCGTTTTCTCTTTAAATCCCTTTACGCATACGCTTTTGACTAGGAGTCAATGAGAGTGTCTTCCATTCGGTCCAATATTTATTTTTCTGCGAGGTGCTTATTTGATTTAGCCAAACAGCGTAGTGTTTCAGGTCGTAGTAAGCCACTGATAGCGGTATGACACCCAGACTCGTCTTTAAATTGGTAAAAACACCGTTGTTTAGCAGGTGTTCTTTTAGTACTAGTATAGTGCGGTACGATTTCGGTAATTCATTTTCACGAGGTTCTTGTATAACTAATAATAGCTGCTCTACGTATTATATATGACTAACCTGCTAAATTACTAACATAAATATTTTAATTTTAGACATTATACATATGCGAATTGATTTCCCACCATATTTGGTTCCGCCTTAGTGGACAAGGGTTCCATAGGCTGAATAGCATGTGATGAATCTTGATATTTATATCTCATACTCTTTGGCTACATCTTTAAAAGGGTTGTAGAAACAGTATTCAACGTCAATCCACTGCTTATCCTTAAAGTGAAGCAAAATTGTTAATTGATTCCAAGAATTGGACATCGGACACTGAACATTGGACTAAAATATTCTGATGGATGTCAGAAAGCTACGACCCTCCTGTTGGATACAGGATAGCTGACACTACAGCCCACGACCCACGACTACAAATTACAGTAATTGTTGATCCTGACACTACCTTATAGTTTTCGATTTTTATTTTGTAAACATACGATTTTATTATATATGATTATTATTATTAAGACTTTAGCTGCTGCCAACTGATCGACCTTTTTTGTTGTTGTTTTAATTTCACAAATTATAATATTATATAACAACAAGGGAACATTTGTTATTGGTTTATTTTATTCCTCTTTTTTTATAACCACATCGGGAGAAGCCACGCGAAATTTCATTGTATGTGATTATAATGACAATAAAGATCATTGTTTATGGACACGCCTCCTTTAAAACTACATCACAGAAAATGGCAGCCTACTTGAGCCGGTTACACCACATTTCACTCCACGTTTCGAATGTGGATAAGATAACTTATGACCTTGTGTCTAAATTCAAGTTTAATTTGTTTGCAGCTAGACTCACCGAACGATCGAGGCAATTGGCTTTCAGAAAAGGAGCAGCAGTTTTTGTCGTAAATGACAGATCAATTCAGCCTACTCCAAGACTGAATGAGGACATACTGAGCACCACAGGCAAATATTCTTCGGATCAAAACCGGAATAACATGCGAAAATGTGACAAGGACAATTATCTGAAATATCTGTATGATGTCAATCCGCAGTACTCCGTGGACACTGTATGCAATGTGTGTTTTGAGGTCGAGGATGTGGAAAGGTCATTCAAGGCTCTTAGCAATCAAGGCTGCAATTGTATTGTGCCCCCCACTGTGGTTCAGGACGAGAAGGGGCTTGTCACCTACTTAGTTGTTAAATCCATTGTGGGAAATGTGTGTCACACACTTATTGACAGGACGAAATATGAGGGAAGCTTCTTGCCTGGGTTTGATGAAGTTGAAAACACGAGAAACTTGGAAGTTGACAACAGATTTTGTCCAGTCACACATTTTGATCATATAACCTATGCTTGTCCAAGGAAAACCACACCCAAAGTCATGCAGTGGTATGAGAGGTTTTTTGGTTTTCAGAGGTTTTTCATCGATAGGTAAGGAACAGTTAAATGCTGAACTGCCATGCAAGATATTCACTATGTTCTCTATTTTGTTTACAATCACTTGTGAATGCTTCCGTTGCCTTTTTGTTCTGCTGAGCAGTAATGAAGATATCGACGAAGGTTACGTCCTAAACCAGGATGGCATTGGACTACGCCTTACTGCAATGGAGTATTGGAAATGCAGTAAAGCAGGAATCACACTTCCCTTTATGGATGAGAAAGAACCTGACTGCAAGTTTGTTATTGCTGAATCTCTACCAGAACAAGGTAACAGCTGTCACACCATCTTATAATGTTATGTTGTTACCTCGATGTGTCTCCAGGTTTCGCCATAAGTTATTATATTATAATCCATTCTGTATCATTGCTTTTATTTTGCGCATCCACTGGTTTCAGGCAGGAACCAGGTAGACACCTTCTTGGAGCAGCATGGAGGTCCAGGAATCCAGCACATTGGACTGTACACACAAGACATAGTCTCTACTGCACATACAATGGCTAAGGCTGGCGTGCAATTCTTTTCCCCACCTCCTGCCTACTACACTGAGGTTTGCCAGTCACTTACAAGAATTCCACAGTGACTCAGCCCCCATTTAAAACGGGCCAATAGTGACGTAGTTGCTACATGAAATGGTCCGCGTATTATTCACCAAGTTGACGTCGTATAATCTAATAGAATGCAAATTACAGCCGCACGTTGTGACATCGGGGTTGTGACATCACTGCTGCATCTTGTTTTGAATTTGCAGCTCCGCCATGTAAATTGTGCAAACAGCCAATCAACATTTTATTAAAATGACATTAAAATTAAAATTACATTAAAATTATAATTTCATCAACAGCTCCCAGCACCACCTTGTCACAAGATCCCGTGTAGAGCTTTGCATCCACTGATTATTGTATCGTAACAAATGCATTTGTTTTCTAATTAACAAATTGTACTTCACCCGCTGTAATAGATCATTATATTAGTTATGCATGCCTAACAATATATGACGGATATGAGCACGATTTGGGACCATGTGTTGTTATTTCTGCCACCGTGGTTAGCAACCCCTCTACCTGTACTGTGACAGGTGGGGAAACAGCAGGAGATAGAGGAGGCAGGTCACGACCCCCAGATGCTGGCCCAGCATGGCATTCTCCTGGACACAGACCTGCGCCAAGATCCCTCATTACAGACGGCATCCAATGAGAATAGAAGGTGAGAGTCAACACACTGTAGCATGCATGATGTCGAATCCATATGTGTGCTGTAGGTTTCGAGCAAAAGTGTACCCCGAAGTCTCCAGCGTGGTTGTCACGGAGGACTGACTAGGTGTACTTATTTTGTTGTTGCCCTACTCCAGATACCTCCTCCAGGTGTTTACCAAGCCCATCTTCGCAGAGGACACCTTCTTTCTCGAGCTGATAGAGCGAAGAGGGGCGTCAGGCTTTGGCGAAGGGAACATCAGAGCGCTGTGGAGGTCGGTGCAGATGTACATGGAGAATGAGAGGGAAGAGTCTCCGGGAGAGAGCACTTCAAAAAATGGGCAAACTGCTCAACATTAACCGCTCAAGAATATTTTTAACTCTTACAGTATCAATTTATTTTATTTATGTCGTATAAGTGTATAAGATGTTTTGTAAAACATTGACTTCAACATGCACTTCTCTGCAATCGTACTGTAAACGGATCATAGCTTTACTGTTATCAGAAGTTACGTGTTGCATTCTCTACAAGCAAAACACAAAAATACAATGTGTAATGAATTTATACATTTAAAATGACTGAACTGGCCAAAGATATAAGACTGCACTATGAACAAATGTGTTACAAAATAAAGAACAATGCATGGCGTATTATACTGTAAATATACTTGCAGTTGTATTATAAGAATGTCTTTGTCTGCATTGCATCACAGGAAATTGATATAACCAAATGAATAACCCTTGATCAACTGAATGAATCCATCATTCACAGTAGACCTTGAAGACCAGTCACTATACTGTACAATTAGCTCTCCGTGTGCCGTAGAGCATGGATGGGCAAACCTCGGCCCCTTGACCCTTTGTCCATATGAGTTGAGTGTTTTTAGAAGAGGAATGCTGATCCAAGACTAGAATGTATATTCATAACAGTATTCATAACATAATTGTATAGTTGTGTGACACCTTGACCTGACCACTTGAGACTGATTAAAGAAACTGTTGTGACAGAACCTGGTCTCAGATCAGTGCTCCTGTTCTGAAATACTTTATTCCGTCATGCTGCCATCCCTATCTTAATCTTAGTCTTATCACAGTCAAAGAGTCTGCCATGTTATTGACAGAACAGCTGCGGCTCTTTCAAATGATGGGAAGCTAAGAGGGTTTAGTGATGCGCATTCTACAGCAGAAACATAATATCGGAGCCAAGTAGAACGGATTCTAAAATCCACTGAGACGTGACAGTTCAATTAACTTGGATATAAACACTATGGACCAAGGATTATTTGGAAAAATATTGGAAGTAGCAATGTGACTTAGATGGTACTCTGTGAAAGCAAAGTGTTGTTTTCATGTTCTGACTCATTACATTACTTGACCACCATCCCAGTAACAGAGTAACAAGACAGAATAATTTGCTCCACATCTTGTACTCAGTTCTGCAAGCTGCAACAAGTTCATTTGTAAATGCATGTACTTCTGCATTTTGTCAAATGGTGTCACTGTTTTTCTTTCACTAATAGGCAATAGCTCTGTGCAAAACTGAATTTAAAGCACTTGACTCACAAATGATGGACTTGTGTAAATTAATAAAGAGATCATATTTTCTGTAAATTACAAATAATACAGCTAAATAATAATAGTTACTTCCCCCTCTTAGCTTTAGAATTAATTATCGCTGTAGTATTGACAAAGTTTAAATGTTCTATTAATCTTCAATTATTCTTACTGAAATTATCATTCATTTCTGAACAGAAGACAAACCTCTAAATCTTATGTAATGTTCAGTGATGTCAGGGATATAAAGTATCAATTGTTGTTTAAAGTTGAGACGGGTTGGCTACTGTAACAAAAGTCCTTTAGCCATCTGTCCAAGGCCAGTGTGAACCACAGATGGCATACAGCATCCTGCATGGGGTCTCCGGACTGGGGACTTGGAAGCTCACTTCCTATTTACTGTTAACCATATGGTAGCTGTGGGCTACATTTGATCAAAGTGGAATAATAGAAATACATTAATGAAGAGTTATTATCTCCCAAAGATACCTTCATTGTAGAATACATTTCAATTATATTTTTTTAGCTCTTGCAGTTCACCAGCAGGTATGATTGGTCAATACTGCCCCCTATGGTTTCAGTAAACACAACACAGTCATATACTGTTACACATGTTGAATGGTGGCACTAATAGTCTGGTTTGAAATGTTACTATTGATATTAATATTACCATTAATGTTGTATATACAAGCTGTTTTGATCCCCAAAGGGGGTCATAAATATATTTTAGGACTGTGGAACACAGTAGTAAGTGTTTATGTGGTGACAATAATAAGTTGTTCATAAGAAGTTGTTCACTTCCACATTGTATCCTAACTAGGGGAGGAGACAAATCCTTGGTGCCCTTTAACACAAGGGGCAGACAGTCTGAACCTTTTAGGCGGACAGTCTGCCATGCTGAGGGAGATTAGTGGCACACAACAGATGTTACCCTTTGATTAACAATAGTGTCTGCCAGGGGTGAGCCTCAGCTCCCCACCCCTTTGAGGCCTCATGTATTAACTTCAATCCCCACAAATTCAGTGAACATATATGATGTGACAGCAATGAAATTATGAAAACAAGGAATCCTGTTCTCCAACGTAGAACTCTCAGAACTTTCCTAACAATCCAGTGTTTTACCAGTCAAAGATTACATGAAAACCTCACTCACGAGAAGTTGCATAATTGTTACTTAATATACTGGCATGTTATAAAGGGTATATAAAGACAAAAGAGTACAACAATGGCTTGTTTAAAGAGGGGGTACAATGGTGAAAAAAAAAAAAAAAAAAAAAGATATAAAAACCATATGAAAACTGCAGCTTTGATCTGTTGTTTACAAATTTGACTGAGGTCGCGGTATTTTTCACCCATAATAGTGAATAAGTACCTCCCTAGCAGGCAAACCATATACCATCATAAAACCAGCACTTTATTTACTGTCTGGAACGAAGAACATCTGTTTGTAATAAATGTATTTATTTAGGAAAACCCCTTATAATTTGAATCCTGGAACTCTATCCCCCCCTCCTCTCCCTCTCTCTCTCTCTCTCTCTCTCTCTCTCTCTCTCTCTCTCTCTCTCACACACACACACACACACACACACACACACACACACACACACACACATACACACACTCACGCGCGCGCAATATACATTTGAAACTCGATCGCTATATTGTATCGTTGTATATTTTGAAAGTTCCTTCTATAAGCGCCGCACAAAACTATGATCACTTGTCATTACTGCAGCAGAAGAACATACCACGCGTTAGGGAATGACAGCCATGTAAGTGATACACACATCTTACAGATATTAATATTTTACTCGGCACTTCTCTGTCATATCAGCGATGTGACTTAATTAAAGTACAGGGACTCAAGTAATCCACGACAAAGTGAAGGATTTAGTGTTAGAAGCGAAATTGTTCAACTGTACCCCCCCCTATAGTAAGTGGTATGTCCTGGTGTATGTTGTCACAGCGTCATTAGCGTGCAAACTTGGACACTAGTGCACTGGAGCAATGTTGTAGTTGTTTTAGCCGCCTGGAGCAGGGCAAGAAGTTACTGCTCTGGCTTCCTGGCTGACGCCTTGTTTTGCCTTTGTGCAAAATCCTCAAGATGATCAAGGGAAACTAACGGCTTGTGTGTCAGTCAGTCGTTGGATCTTCGAGATGTTCACCCTGATGCTTGTGAGTGATCAATCTAGTTATTTTGTAAAGCAAAATAATGTTAAGTTACCTTAGGGATTGACTGTCCAATCCAACATAGCCTTATTCCCATAATGTATAATGTGAAGCGACTCATTGGTTTTGTGAAGATTTGTGATTGACATGCATAATGATTCATGTGCATGGCGATAGTTTCTAACAGAAATAAAGTAGACTATCATCCACTGTAGCAACGTGGTTGGAAAGTACAAAGTTAGCTTAGCAAGTTTTCCTCATGTGTCCACTTGCCTTTGCTTTGTCCCCTTTTCTCCTGAATGGATAAGGTTAATGGTTTGGTTTTGTATGGTTTGTTGATGAAAATATGAGGGAAGAAAAAGTAAGTACACTACAAAACTGTCAGAGAAAAACTAATCTCAAAGACGTTCAAAATTCTGTAGAGAGCAAATTTTTGGCAACTATGTTTTTATGTTAATGTCAACACCATAGTATCCATTATTCAAAGTATTTCTCGTCTTGGTTTAACCCAAAGGGCTTTCTTGCCTTGAGTAGCAGCTGACAGTAACTTAAAGAATAGTTGTAAACTGTTAAATAAATCAGTCTATGTAGATGACAAGCTTCCCTGTAGTCTTTTCAACATGTTGAAAGTCATTCTTTCCTTTGCTCAAAAGCATTTTCCTAGAAATTGGCTGGTCCTGAAGTGCAGCCAGTCTGTTCTGAACTTGGATATGCACTCATTCGCTGACTAACCATAGCAAGATAGGTCAGAGTTTTTTGTAGTTACCTATGTAAGAGCTGTAAAATACTTTTTCCATAGCCTTCATTCATGCCTCCATATCTGATGTGACTGCATTTGACCATGTAATTTGGGTTATTTGGTCCCTCTTGCTGGTATGTTACAGTTTGTGCCGTTTCATTGGAATGTTGTTGTCTTATCTCTATCAGCTGCCTTCCTCGCAGGTATGAAGACAGGCCTGGCTGACATACAATCCAACCAAATCTGCATTTTAAGTACTCAGACAGAGCACAAACATAGGAGCTTGATTAACTTGAACTTTTCTCTAAGGAGAGTGTCCCATGGCTATGGCCATGACTGCACAAGAAGCTTATGGTAGCACATTTTTATTCTGAAGATACACGTATTTAGTGCAGTGGCAGAGAGAAAATAGTCACGTAGTAGACTTTATCATCGTTGCACAGATGTACTGATTCACCACTTGTGTAAGTACATTTCATATTTTGTCATCAATAGTTTGTGGCCTTTTTCTTGAGTTCAAAATCCTGTTTGCTCTGTAGCCCGAGTGTAACATTCTGTGAGCTCCCGTCACACCAATTTGCTTGCCAAACTCATTTCCCTTTCATGAGGGATTTTGGAAAAGGGGTTTAAGGGACTGTTTGTGCTCGTTACTTGGACTATCTCAGTTTTCAGGGCCTTTTCTTTAGAAACTGAGAGGCCTCCACCTGAAGGGCTGGCAAACTAACGTGCAAAATTGTTGAAGTAATTTTAGTTGAAGGGCAAAGCAAGTAGACTGTCAGACTGTGCAGATGATTCCTCCTTCCTTGCTTGTAACAGTGGAAATATTTCCTCGACAGCTCTTTGAGTTTAAATATGAGATCCTGTGTGTCATAATGCCAAAGTTATAACATTCATCAAGTACTATCTCAAAAAAGATGTTGTTCCTGTCTTTCTCAAGTTCCTGTGTCTGGCCAGTGGGAAGGCAGCATGGGGGAAGGGATGAAATCCTGCACGTAAGATGCAGAAGTTCTCTTTCTCCTCGAATTCTGAGTTTTGATTGAAGGCCAATGGGCCGGTGTTCTGTGGAGGTGACTTATTCCAAAATTAGGCCCATTAACATGCAACGCTATTTCTACTGTGGAAGTGGAGGCGAGCTGTGTCTTTGCCTCATTGTAATTAATAGACTTTGTTAGACTTAGCATTCATGTGGACAACATTTCTCTTCAACTTGGACAGGTTTGCTGAAAGACATGTTTACAGACCTCAACGAACCTCTTGTTCTGGACAAATGTATACAGTGCAACTGATTATGTATTAGATAATTAAACAGCAGGCCTTCTTTAAAAAGTAGGCCTCCTTGGCTGCCATGCATGGCCTTGCTGGGCCTTTGTGTTTATGGTAAGTGGGCAGCTGCATGCTTGTGAAACCATGGCTTTACCCCAGGCCCTCAACCAAGCTTGGTTACCACTATTGAGGCCTCCAAGCCATGCTTATTTCTGACTATTCACACACTGCTTTAAATGTAGAGTATGCCTCGCATTTGACATAGCCTAATTTCTGTGAAAATGCATGCAGCTGTGGGCCAGCCTACACCTTATAATGTGTTTCATAAATTTCTTTTCAGTTAGTCAGCCGTAGCAAAAACTTAAGACAGCGCCTGCCCTTTGCAGCTACTAATTGATGACAACACTAACAAAGAAGGTTTCAAGTTTCAAACAAATATCTCCATTTTCACAGCGAAGATGATCAGCCGTGATGCAGGAAGTGTCAAACCGGTTTGCTGCTTTATCGTTCGGTCTTCATGCACCCTCTGTGTCCTGCCCTTTATGATATGCTCTGTCAGCATCACCAACCATCATGACGTGGGAAACTGAATGTGCATAAGTCCAAATATGGATAATTCACAAGCATGACCGCTCAAAAATATAGGCCATGAGAGGCAACAGTTTGAGGGGGACAAGCATTTTAGGAACATGCATATTTTCCTCCCAGCGATTTTTAGAGTTGAGCTAAGCATGACTTTTACCCAGGATTCCTGTCTGAAGCGGCCCAGTGATGAGGAGCAGCACAAATCCCTCAGTTAGATTTCAGGTTGGGCTGTCTCAGGTGCTCGGCAGATGCTCGGATTACTGAGAGGGCCACAATCCTGGGATTGTTCTGAGCAGGACACGGATCCAACTGCCATGCAGGCAGGAATGTCAAAGGAGGAAAGATTTCAGGCCTTTTTCTTTTCTGTTTTTTTTTTAAGAAGAAGAAATCAAGCGTTGTCACACATTACACAAATGCAAGACACTAATGTGACTATAATTTTTAGCAGTGACTTTTAAAAGTTTAAGAAATCAATTGTTGCATTACTGATACAATTTTGTTAATAGCTGTTAACAATAGCCTTCAATAGTTCAATAGCCTATATTAGTCTTATAAAACGGGGAATAACAATTATGTTAACAGTGTGCCATAAGATGGATTAGTATTGGCTTTAGTTGTCAGAGTCAGACTCAAAGCTGCCGGATCCTCATATAATGTAGGCCTAACCCATGGGATTAGTAATGTACAGAAAAGCTGCTCTAATTGGAAAATTGCATTTTAAAGCTTCCAGGGGTGACTATACTTTAGACCCTTGTATTGTAGGCCGAAGTTTTTGCTCTCTCTGGGCATAACCTCCTCTCATTCTGGGTCAAAAATAGACAGATAATATTTGTTTGATGAATGAGAAATGGAGCAGGGTCTTTTCAGGCTATTGAATTTAACCAACTGAAAAGAAGGCCTGCACATTTTTATTGTCCCGAACAACTGCGGTTTCCTCTTCTTTTTATTTTCCCCATCTAGCACTTATTTAGGCTATGTGATAGTTTGCTGTTGCGACTTTTTTACGCGCCAAACTAACAATAGTCGAAAGGCAACTCGTCTAAGAGTAGTGTTGCAGCCACTTTCTGTTACTAGTACTGCTGAGTTAACACCAGCCAGTCTGTCAGATAGCGGCCTGTTTGCATGCGGTGGAGAGCCAGATCTGAGAGAACATCCCCACAGCACTCTTCCCCTACCCAGAGATTAGACTTCTCAGCTGTCACGGTGTCTGCCGCCCCGACCCAGATAAAGAGCTATCAGGCCCCCAGAAGCGGGAAGGTTCTCACCGATTCCAGATAATGACAGCACTGTCATGGAGGTGAGTTGGCTCTTGACGGCAGAGGGGTGGAAACTTTGGCTGAAAGAAATCATGAACTGGGCACCTCAGTTGCCGGACTGCGGCTTTGTTTGCCGTCTTCCAGCGCCGGCGAGCGCGTGGAGCGAGGGGGTCACAGGGTGCCAGGTATTGGAAACGGCTGGAGGAGCATCTCTTGGTGTGCCTGGTACGTCTGCTGTACAGTTCGGTCTATGCATGACGAGGCGAGAGGCCCTTGCCAAACCCCAAGGAGTGTACTTCTTGACACAGGCGAGTTTTCCATTCACAAACTGTCACACAAGCTTGAATGGATTTCAAAGGCTGTGACAGTAGATTAGACTAGATTAGTTTTGTTTCTGTCATGGAAGGGAGTGTTTTTAATTCATGTCGTAAACCTCTCCCACTTAAAGCTCTCGGTTTGTTTGTGGAAAAAAGCTATTTCTCTCTCTCTCTCTCTCCCCCCCCCCCACCCCCCAAAGAAGGTTTTCTCAGGTCTTTAGCGACGCCATCTGCGTCCATCACCAAGTCATTAAGGGTAATGTATAAGCAACCATTTCCTGCGCTCCAGCACGTCCTGAGTTATCTCTGCCTTGAAACACGGGTCTGTGTGGTTAATGGTCACGCACACTAAAGGCTGGCTGTGGCTCGATCCAGTCGGGGCTCCTCACTTTGACCTGCTCTGTTCTATTTACAAAAGGCCAGGAGTCGAGGCGGCCAGACGCCCCCCGAACGGTATCGCTCCCCACATGGTGCTCAGGTTATGGCTGAAAAAGATTGATGTAGTATTTAACTTTAAGTTGTTTTCCTGACATGATAAGTGTTAGTAATGGGAATCATATGTCGCATGCAAACACCACCTAGTTCAGGCCCTTCGGGGTCTTGTGATGCTGTGTTGTTGTTGGGTTTTTGGGTTTTTTTTTTTTTTTTACCCTCTCCCCCACAACCTCTGATGTCACCTCTTTTGTTTCCCACGGTGTCTCATCATCGGCACACAGCGCTCTTTTGTTTCACAGAGGCCATCTCTCGCTGTCTGATTTTTTTTTTTTTTTTTGTATTGTTTGTTTGTTTTTGTTTTTTTCTTCTCTGCAGTTGTTCTGTCATTCAACTCGCCGATAGACCCTCCCGACTTCTCTGACCTTGCGGGGGCCTACCACCATCTTGTGTCCACCTAAACGTTTAATTCCTCTCGTTCCCCTACCCGGGTCAGCCTAAACCGTTCTTATCGGGTGGTAGTAAAATGAAGCGTGGTGATTATAGATTTGCATCTGTGGCTAATCAGCTGTTTCACTGTAATCGCTGCAGCACTAATGTGAAGAGGGTTGTTTTGATAACCGCAAGGTCACAGCTATTCCCGGCCAGCCCCTGAGGATTCAATTACACAACTTTGACTTTGCTCTGCTCTGCTCTGCTCCAGTGTGGAACACTTTGAGGAAACTTGCTCTCTCAGATGACCGATAATCGTTGAAATGGACGGGCAAGAACAAAAACAAGGTTTAGAGTTCCACTTTGGTGACAGGGCGGAGAAAACACGGGGAAGTGAAAAATGCAGTGTGGTTCGAATTTATAGTGCCGTATATGATGGAATAGGCCGTGCTCACATACATACTGTGACTCTTCAGTAAGTTTTCTTTTTTCTTTTTTTTTTTCGCTGGGAATATTTGCTCGCTCACTTGAGAATTAAAGGATCTTGTCAAACCACCAACCTCTCTTGACTTTCCACTTTCCCAGCCACCCCCCCTTCTGGTAGCTTTTGGAGGGTTTTGCAAGAGTGTTGGTATAGAGAGTAAACTTAAAATGCTGAGAGACTGAGCAGGGTCTGTGTGTGTGAGCTGAGCCCGAGGGCTTAAGAGAGCATTGGGTTTGTCCTGCAGTCATGGTGCCGCTAGAACTTCCACTGAGGGGTTCCCAGTTCTCCACAATCCAGCTGGATCGCGCTCTGCTTATACGCTAGACAGAATGTTAGAAATGTACTGAATCATAATCCTTTGCTCATCTTTTTGTGTCTGCCCAGGATTGGACAGAGGAGTGAAGCACATTCCTGGAGCGGTTGAGGGGTGCCTTCTGTGCATATGAGAATTCAGCCTGCTCACACCATGTTCGTCAAGATGGCCGCCAACCTTGTTCACCTGCACTGGAATGGCTTGGGGCAAAGATGTGTGTTGCCATGGTGATCATTTACAAGAAAACACTGGAAAAGAAGGGTGTCGATGATGTAACATCCAAACGGACGGATTTGGGCCCGGTGAGAGGTTGTTTTCTTCTTGCTTGAAATGTTTCTGAGGTTTGTGTTGACTGTCTGATTGCATGTTTATGTGTATCTTTGCTAGCAGGCTATAACTGTGCCTGTCAAGGGACAAAATAGGGTGCTTGTCTACATCAGAAAAAAAACTTTGCTGGCCACTTTCATCTTTCCACAGAAGTTTTATGGACATATCTTGTTTTCCTATAAATTGGAGCCTGAATTTGAGTTCATTACAGAAACTGCCTTTGATGGTGTAAGTCCCAATAATCGACTTGCCTTCCGCTGAGTTGAATTTGCATAGAAAACTTAAATGCACTGCTTACCAAGTCCCAGGAAATGATGTCAAAAGCATTATTTGGCCATTATGCACTTGACAAAAGAGATATTTTTGTTACAATTGGTGATGATTGTATCACGATGGCTCCCAGTTTGTCATCAGGGTGTGTGTCATCTGGTTTGAATCCTCACCATTGTATTTTTGAGTGCAGTGAATCTAACAGAGTATTTTAGTTCCACCAGGCTGGACAACTCTGACTCACTTTTCTAATCAGAATATATGAAGTAGAAACCTTCCCTCTGCCAGCATGAAGCGAGAAAGCTAATGTGGACTGAGTTTGCCCTCTCAGCCACGTGAAATTAAGTCATCATACTCCGGGCTATGTATCAGTCAGAAGCCTCTATGTTGGAGCTCTCTCTCTCTTTCACACACATTTATACATGCACGAATGTTGATATTGTTTGTTTGTCATTTGCGGGTTTTAAGACCTGTATTTGTTGATGATGAACTTCTGCATGCAGCACCGGTGGTCCACATTAGAACTTCCTGTACATTGTATGCAATGTTTGCAAACTTCCGTGGTGAGCTGACTGTGAGCCCTCTGCATTTTCACAGTTCCAGGCACGGACCATGAGCCAGGGGACCGCCCTCTTCTCTTGTGGACTCATGGGTAAGAGTCGGACCTCTCTATGACCCCTCTCGATCAGTTATTCACTTGCATACACACACTTCACCACCTATAGTTTTGCATTACATTTGTTCCGTCTTGCCTCATTGTTGTCATTCAGCGTGCCTTCTTTGCCACCACAAACTAGCTACAAGCTATAATTATGTACTTATTGCATCCTTTAACAGCTTGCTGAGGCCAGAAAATGTCAGGTGTTTCGCGACAGATGTCGCTCAGAGGGGCAGTGGTGCATTGTCACCTTTCAGAGGGATGATTAAGACAAGCGAACCCATCCCTGCTGCATCTGCGCCATGCTATTATGTCAGACATGTTCAACAGGTGTTCCTGCTAAGGTGAATGTGTAATAATGACCACAAAGTAGTGCCTCATCATTAGCAGGGTTCTCACGGCCCTCCCATAAGTTTTTATACTTAAAAATAATCTTCCGTTCCCCTAGTAGTAGTAGTATTAGCAGTAACCAACGGTGACAGAGTTGTCTACACATGGCGCATTGCAGATAACATTTATTTTATGCTGGCAGAAGCCTGGCACTGAGTTCATAAGATTGGCAAGGCCCTGGCACAAAACACCACAGTACCAGTAGGTGTTGTTCACACTGTCCATTGTTCTCTGCCCTGCCCATGTAAATGGTATTTTGGGGATTTTATCTTCAGTGGAGAAGAATAGACCTCTTGCATACCAGGAGTGGGCAGGGGCCCTGTCCTTTGAGATCTGGCACATAGTTTCCAACATGGCCGACAGGGCGGCTAACAGGTGGTGTGTTGTCTGGGCACAGTATCTACAGTATATGGTGCTTGTGGAGTGTTGATCAATGTTGGCAGATAGCTACCTGGCTAGATTACTGATAAAGACCAAAGGCTTTAAAAACACCATTTCAAAACCATTCGCAGGCCTCCTCCTGCAATTCAAACATGCCAATCTCCCCTTGACAACCAACATAATAAGTCTCACTCAGAATGTTTATGACGGGCTATTGACATTTGGTCAAATATATCTTTGTTGTAGTAGGGCTTGATGTTAAGCATGTTAGACATTGAGCCCCATTCACTTTCACCAACCATAGAGACTACCGATAGCCAGCGAAACAAGCGCTGTTTATTCTGGTTATGGATGCTCTCTCTCTTCTCCAGGTGCCAGGTGCAGAGTGCATAATGCAGCACATGCTGTCACTACAAAGTACACATGCTAGGATCAGCACTCTGAACAAGACTGTAGCATTAATTGTACGATGATTTCCATGTTGTTTTCCATGCTGAGGCTGCCACAAATTAACTGTGTACTGCAAAAGTGCACAGGGCCTCCCTAGGTCGTAGCACCCTGCCAGGGGCTATGAACTGTTTCCTGTCTCTTCAGTTTTGAGGGTAAATGTTGGTCAGACCTTCATGCCTAAAATGATTCTCATACTGCACATTGCTGGAGAAACCTGCAGTTATCTCCCAGGCCATTATTATAGATGATACTTGAAAAACAATTTCTGTGATTATGGTGTTGAAAGAAAGTTCTTTCTTCTAAACATAAACACGTTCAGAAGAAAGTTGTTTGTTCCTCAAACCAATTGATTTGTTGTTTTTTCCACTTTTTAGTTATTCAGCATTTCATCCGCTATTACTTATGCTCTGATACACAGGGCACACAGGTCTGTTAATGGCGCCATAGGATCAGTGTGCCTTGCCCCCGTTTCTGAATAAAGGTTATTCATTTGAAGTGAATCTGTCTTGTTGCAGAGACGAGCCGGTGGCGCGAGGTGGGTCGGGGCTGTGCCATGCAGCAGAGGCCCGTGGGGGCCAGCCTGGAGAGCCTGTGGGATGTTCTGCCTGAGGTACACCAGAGTCCTGCCCGTTGGGGTCGGGAGGTTGGCACGACGTCGGGCGCCATCACCAGCTTGCTGCAGGACCTCAGCCTGACCGAGGCCGCCTCCTCTCCCTCCACCGCGCCGCCCAGC
>OMKK01013355.1:1432-23568 GCA_900302305.1 Polymixia japonica | reverse complement strand
GGCATTCCTAGTCTCTTCCCTAAGGCATCCCAGTCCTGACGGATCAGGACATTCCTGAAATACTGCGACTCTCGTCACAGCGATGGCCTCTTCTGTTTTAGGGGGACAGGGTTCATGTCGGCGCGTTTTTAGATTTGCATGGTTTATTTCGGTTGTCTCCCAGTGATCCACTGGGGCAAGGGTGATGTACCTTGAGCTGTGCGTCGTCGTACATCACTAGCATTTTTTCGATCCCCAAATCCCAGGAGTCGCCGTGGAAAATGCTTCAGGAAGGATGTCTAATCTTGGTTGGTCTGTGTTGTATTCCCCTGACAGGATGAAAGCAATAAACACAACAAACAAATGTTTCCTTTCTCTTTGATTCCAGCTGTTTGTTGTTCTTCTGTTACAACGCCTTAGTTTTACCAGGCTATATTATTAAGGAAACACACTGTTCTCTTTGTCCATTGGAAAGCTGGCTCAAACCTCCAACCAGTGATTATCCCAGTTGTGTTGTATGATTAAACAAACTCTGATTCAACTGGATCCCACAGGCAAAGACGCATATACATGTATGTATTTGGGAATACAGCAGATAAATGTAAACACTGCAGTCAGTCTTTATAGTTCTAAGAGAGAATAGAAAGTTGGTAACACTTTCTAATAAGGTTCCATTAACAAATGTTAGTAAATACACGATGTTGTTAATTATCTTCATTAATAATGAACAAACCCTTAACTAAGGCTAAGGTATTTACTAATGCATTTGTAAATGCTGCATTATTTTCTGTTCAATTTGAACAGCTGTCAGAAGATCTGACAGTTCACAAAGAAATACAAACATAAAAAATAAACAATAACACAACAATAAATACATAAAAGTTGTAATTGAACTAAAAGGTGTTTTGCACCTACCGTTAAGTTTTCTAAAACATTGTAGTGCATTATTGGCACTACATAGAACCAAAGTAAAACTTCGCCATGAACAGAAAACGATGCAGCATTTACAAATGCATTAGTAAATAGTTTAGTAAGCATAAATACATTTGCCCATGCCTTAGTTAAGGGTTTGTTCATCATTAATTCATGTATTTACTAGCAATTGTTAAGGGAACGATAAGATTAAAGTTATAATAAGATAACGTGTTACCGAAAAGTTACAGAAAAAATGGAACTGATTGAAACTGTACACACGGCTTTTCCTAGTATTTAATTACCACCCTGCCTGCAACTGTCCTTTCCAGAGCCCGTCTTAAAGGCAGAGGTGCTGCTGTGGCCTCGTCTTCTACTTGTCTGCTGAGATGACAGACACGGGGCTATTCCACTGCCACTGGCACGCTTTATTTCCAGACTGTAAAAGGATATCATTCCCTCCCCCTCCCCCTCATCCCTCCATGTCACCTAGTACCTCCAGCTCACTGAACTGTTGAGACCCTTGGAAGTAATCCGTCTGCTCTCCTGTAAAAGCCAGACAGAAAGCCAGACGTGCTTTAGGCAAGGATGTAAAATCGAGGTGGGTTGCTCAAGGGTAGGAATTTAACAGGGTCTCTCTACAGTATACATTTCTTTCTATCCTCTGTCTTTGGTTCCACCGGTTCATCCATTAATTTATATGACAATTCATCATCGCGGGCCTACCTATCCATAACGTTACCCCATATACACGCTTCATCAGATGGTTTACTCTATAATGACAAAGAATGGAACAGGGCCTGCATTACATAAATATTTGTTCTAACATACAACTCTCTCAATGATGTTAAGTTTGACTTGTTAAGTCAATTTTAAGACTCTTCATACTAATAACCAGAGCACGGCCCCTCTGGAAGCCCCCAGACACTTCTGGAAGTTTACGCTCATATTTCACTTCACCTTTTGACATGCTGTCTTACTGCACAGGAGAGCTGAGCGGCTGAGCGAGAATGGACATAGAAACAAGGGAATTGTGGGAGTTTCACCATCATAAAAACTAGGCAGGCGGATCCTTTCGTCATTGTGGATTAAAGGGGAGGTTGCGGAGGGCCCACAGAGAGTCTCAGATCCAAACTACATGTGCCATGTCATCTGCCATTTGGCATAGATAAAAGTATACAGTATTATTAGGAGCAGGAAAGGAGGGAATGGTTTGGTTTCCTCCCACTGACACTTTTCATTGTACAACCCAGTGATATGGTTTCCTCTTTGTTTATCAGACAGTGTAAAGTGACATATCTGGCAAGGCAGACTGTATTTTTAAGTTTCCAAAATACAAGTAGCGGCGTTAAGCTTGTAAAAGCCCTTTGAGACTGTAATGTGATTAAGGGTTATACAAAAAAACTTGATTTAAACATTGTGGTCACTTTCTTAGCGTCTGAAATGGCCTTTGATGAAGGGACAACTGATGTTATAGATGAAGGACCCTCAGTCAAAGGTCGCGTTATCACAAGTTTGTAAACTCTATTGTTCAGGACTAATTGAGAAATACCTGCAGATGAAAAAGAGCCAAGTGAGGCTCGGATATGGTGCCTAGCACAATATTGACATTCAACAAGCCACAGTCACAGGACATGGTGTATGAGCATGTGAGGGACATGGTGACCTCGGAGAGCTTCTTGGGGTTATTCGTCAGTGGTCCCTGTCGCTGTTCAAAACAGGAAATACACACACTGCTTAAAGAAAACAGCTCCATTACTTGGGTAAGAACTGTGCATACTATGGTATTAACCTGAATTATTTACTGCTGCCAGAGGTACTTCAGTGAGGAAAGTAAAGCAACAGGCCGTAAAACATTGAAAACTGAAAAATAACTATAACTGTTGTGTGGTGAAGGCAACTATTAGTGTGTCTGATTGATGACAACATGACTTGAACGTCCACCCCTCCAACCCAGACCCAACCTTTCTTGGCTCTTACTGAGGCAGGGAGAAGGAAGGGTGGTGTTATTAGCTCCCTCTGGATGCTCAGTGGAGGGGCAAACAGGATGATATCTAGGTTAAGAATAGGGAAGAGCCGAGGATCGGAGTGTGTGTTATGATCGGAATGTCTGCTGCCCCGCCACCGTGACCCTGCTTTAGGCTCCATGTCTGTCCCCGTGCTGCTGGATAGCATAACTCTCATATGTAGAGGCAAAATCTGACAAATAAGTATAACATGTTGCCCTGCTGTCTGGCAGGTCAGGACGAGATCAATACATGTCCATTTTGCACAGGGAGGTCACAGGAGATGCACAGACAGTAGCCTAACACCAGGTCCTATTTGTCAGAAGACTTTAATAATCTCCACTGAAACTAATCAGTGTCAGTTTATCGCTCAACACACTCATTGATTTTTACCTACCCCTCAGTGACCCGGTTCATTGCAGCCTCATGTTAGGGAGCTTGGGCCTGTGCTGTCAAGAGATTGGTGTCTTTCCAGCAGAAACAGGTGCAGATGGTTGCTTATCTTTTCTCTTTTTCATAATAATCCAGATCACTTCTCAGATTGTATTTTTCTTTTGTTTGTAAATGTACAATGGGTTCAGTGAGCCTGGCAGAAACATGTCTTTACAACAATAGAGACCAACGCTGGAGCAGGTGTATCCTGTACTTGGTACTGGCATGTTACAATATGCAGGATTCCAGCTTGTTTCAGATTAGGTGTCACTGAAGCTGTTGCCTAGGGACTTCTGAAGTGTTTTGCAGAACCTTGAGTAAACTAACAACTATCAGATTATCAGAGTCTTTGGAGGTTGAATTGTCAGTGATATATGTCACAAAACAAAAAGACTATTGTGAAATCATAAACAACACCTAGTAAACGCTCAACACACGATAGCAAGTAAATTGTATGTTTTGAGACTCATTGCCCGGATGACGCCCCGTTTTAGGTGGGGCACATATACTTCAATTATTCTTTCATACACATTATGAACATGCTCGGTGTCATCACACTGAAGAATAAACACACTGCTTTGTGTTTATTAATGGTGAAGGAAATAATTGCACGCTCAAAAGAATTGTGAGAATGAGATGGTTGCTTCAATTATGCAAGTATTTATTAAGTCTGTGTCATAATAATATGGTTGTCAAGTCAAGTCAGAGGAGAAGGCTGCAATATAGTCAATAGTCAGGTCCACCACCTCAGTCAAGTCATGGAAAATGGACCCCGAACAGAGAAAGCACAGTGGTTTTGTAGTCATACAACAACAACTCTAAGTTTGTCCTAGAGGAAAGCCATGGGAAAGCAGGTGTTTTGGACAGAATATGGGAACAGTTAGAAGTTATGGTTGTCTCCATGTTTTGTTTAACTATCAAACCTGCAAGAGGCTAAACATTCTTTTAACACAGAGTACTTCTAAACAAGAATGAGTGGTTACATGAGTTCATCACATATACTCTACTTAGATTGGATTTTTCCATTACATAGTAATTAGTAGAAATATAACTTAGATGAGACTTCAGCCTTATTCTTAGATGCCTTGCATACTGTACATGTAAAGGAAAATGAAAAAAAATATCTTGCCCTGGAGAGTATGCCAACAAATGAAATATCCTATATGACACATAAAACATTTCTCTTAGTCAGCATTATATTGTTTTACATATTTGCTTTAATGTGAGAAAGGCAAAACAGGTGAGTGTGTTGATTCCACTTTAGAGACAATTTTCAACTCAACAAATGAGGGAACATTACCACCTAGTGGTTAAAACTGCAACCAGTCTGAAAGAAGTATTGAGTATTCAGATACTAGAGTTCTTTATCTGGAATTGCTAGACCAACCTAGTATACCCACTTAGATAATAATGGTAATGTTTATAGCTAAGAAAAAAACAGTCTGTAGAGGTTTTAACTCCAGAAATACAGGGCATCGTCAGGTTCCTTAGTGTTCACAACTTGCTTCTTCTTTTCTTTTTTGGGTTCAGATCGTGGCATCATCTTGCGGCTCATCTAGAACCATGAAACCATGTCTTCGTTCACAAACAGCATTATCATTCAGGTCTATATAAAATAGATATGACCAATTTACCTGCTTCTAAAAAAACCCATGTCATTACTAAAACATGAATGTCAAGTTTCAGTGCATCAGGTATTGTCTTCAGCTGTTTTCCCCATGTGGGTAGTAGGTGTTGTTTCTAGACCGTAAACTGATTCACCAGAAACATACCTGTCTCTTAGTCTCACGTGTGGCTCTCTGAAGGGCAAGTTTGCATCTCTCCTGTTGGTGTAGTTTCTGTATCTGCTCCTTCTCCTTACGCATCCTATAGAGTGAAGTAGTTAATAAATATTCAAAGGCAAACTGAAACACATCATCAGCCTCGAGCTGCACTGTACGTCAAGTCAAGTTACTTGTATAGCACTTAATCACATTACAGTCTCAAAGGGCGCCACAAGCCCCAAATTAGGAGGAATTAAACAACACCCGCTAACACTCCCTGACCTTAACCCTCAATCAGAAAAACCTTGGGAAGGGATAGAAAGGTCCTCCATGCAGGACGGTCAGGTGTGCAATAAGTGCCGAGCGGGCGATTTATAATCGATAGAAAGGTACAAAATGAATAGTATTGACAGGCATACGATGACAGTAATATGGGTTGTATGGAAGCTGAGACAGTAGAGGAGAATACACACTTCTGCTCCTCCTCTTTCTCCCTGATGGCTTTCAGAGTCTTCACCCTGTCCACCGGCAGTGTCTCCAGGCTGTCCATGAGCTCATATAATTTCCACTCTATGCTGCTCAGCATGTCGACTGTACTGAGACCAAAGTTAATCTTTCCAATGTTTGTCTCGTACACCTCCTTCACCTTCTTGTGTAGGCAACTAAGCATTGCATCCTAGGAGGGAAGGTTTTTCAGCTGAGTCCAAAATCTTCAATCAACATTTTTAGAATGAGGTCTCAACTTTAATTTGTCATGCTTGTTTTAAGTACATGGGAGTATTTGTTTAAACCTACTGTCTACCCTGTGACTCTGACCCTTGAACTCTTTTCTGATGGTTGCTTTAAATGATGGCAAGAATCTAGGAATTATCTGGAAATGTATTGTACTCATTGTAGGCTTTTCTAGACAAGAGCCAATATAAAAATAATAAATGTCAAATGTTGTTGCCCATTACCTAAAAGGGTTGTGTTTTCTTTGTGTCCACATATGAAAGTTTTACCTCTGAATCAGTTCTGAACTCCCCATGGGAAAACATCTTGCACTTGAACGCCAGCTCAGAGGCCTTCTCCTCCTCTCTCTCAATGGCATTTTTCAAATTCTCTGTTTGCTGTTGGACGTCTTGGATCTCATTGTTCCTTCATATTTGTGGAGGTATGCACACATTTGGGCATTCAGTGTTATTCAACTCTTATTTTGTTCAATGCAATAATGTTGACATATGGTGTCTCCCTATAATATGGTGGGTAATGTGGGCAGATATTTATTGATCACTGGTTATGCTTTCTGTGAGAAGTAATCAGTTACTGACCATTGGTGATTAATTACTTTTAGGATTTAAGTTTACTTAATACTTTAAATGTAGTTTACTATAAAAAATGTCTCTTTCAGATTACTTGTCAGTAATGCAGTGACAACAACAAAGTGGTTCTGCCCTATTACAGATACAGTTACTCCCCAAGACTGATGATAACTGTCAAGTTGATTTTTGTTGACATTTGTGACTGTCTATAGAGGAAGCACAATTTCTGGGTCTCATATAGTGTTACCTTGATTTGGCCCAGACATGGGGTTTTCATTCACCTTTTTTCTTGCATCAGCTGGAATTTCTGGTTTATATCCATGGCCTCTTCAGTGTCGTCCTCAACTTGCTGGATGTAAAGGAGGATCTCGTCCTCCAGATTGGCCAAGGCATCCAGCAACTGCTTGGAGTCTGAGAAGTACAGCTCAGGGTCCTTGGAACACACACACACACACACATATACAGAGGGGAAAAGGAATAAATGAACAACCTGAGAAGTTACTCAATACCAGTTCACACAGGGCTACAAACCTCATCACTGTCTGTCTCTGCTGTAGCCTCTTGAACCTCTGGTATGGTAGTTGCAGCAGTTATTCGCGCAATGACTTTCCTACTGCCGTTTCATGAAGAAAGAAATGTTCAGTTGTCATTAGACCAATTTGATACTTAATATCACATGACCTGTGAAAGGTGTACAACATAAAACAAAATGTCTTACTCGACAATGTCCCCTGACTGCTTGCCGTGACTTACAGACAGCCCATCTCTTGAATCATGTCTGGCATGCAAACCAGGGGCCAGTTTCTTGTTATCTGAGAAAGGAATATTACAACACTAAACATGGCAATTTATTCTGGAGAAGATCTATTGCACGCCAAAGTGAAGCAATCATTTGAAGAGATGAATTCCAAATTGAAATATCTACCATTAAAAAAAAATCTACGAAATGAACAAATTGTAGCACTTTCTGTTTTTCTCTTTGATTTGTCGTTCCATCAGTTTGATAGCTTCCTTCTCCGCTTTCTTGTGCTTCTGCTTCTCGCGCCATTCTGCCGGTGCGACATCCATCAGAAACTTCTTGTAAGTCTGGTATTCCTTTAAGATGTCTTCAGATTTTGAGATGTCCCTAACAGAGAGTAGAAGACGCAGAAAAAATGTTTGAGCGGTAGAGCATTGGCCAGCTAGAATGTGTTGCCTTGTATGAGTTGATCTATATGCAGAGACAACATCCCGAAATCGAGTAAGTCAAATATACATTCAATTAAATTGTTTTGTGTAAAAGGAACAAGACATTCCATTGTACATAAAAGATTAATGCAGGGTTTTGTCTTTATTAAGAGTGTGTAGACTACTTACACTATCATTAGACTTTCAAATTATATAAGCCCAATTTATTGGTTTGGCAGAAGTTTTCCCTCACGCATGCATTTAGCAGGGACACAATCACACACGGATGTTATGTGAGTGTTAACCCATAAAACATATACAAATAGATTAAATCCATATCTATTAAAGTTCTACCAGCGACCTCACTTTTTTACTGCCATTACTTGCGCTGCCACCTTCTTCCTTTCTGCAATTTTCTCAATTTTCAGCATTGTTTGCTGCTCAGCCCTGTGGATGAAATACATTGCCTAAACTAGTAATTAGTGGTATCAAAATAGTTATTAATAATAATAATAATAATTGTAAAAAATAAGAAAAACAAAATTGACTACGATTAGTAGGCGACAACTGTTAGAACTGTTAAAGCTAGTACTACTACTAATACTAATAATTGAATAGTTAACTATTTATAATACAATATGTATAATGTACAATATATGTATTATATATACAATATGCAGCTAACAGGTACACGTCCTGTAGTTGCACATGCACAGGCCTTTTCAAGCATCTTTCAGCTTAGATCATCCTGCAAAGTGAACGACACTCACGTCTTGACAGCTTCCATGGATTTCTGCTCCACCTCGTTGAGAAATTCATCAAAGGCAACAGAAACCTCCTCCAGATTTTTCTTAGCAAGGCAGACCCCCTGGTACTCCTTCTCAGTGTTCATCTCAAGCTGTTTGATGGCTTGTTTTTTCACTAACAGAGAGTACTGTTGAGGAAATATATCCAAAGCTAAAAATGTATACCATTACAACAGAGATATCATGTTCCTTTTTATCATATTCTTTAAAATGGTAGCCAAATTTAATGTAGGACAAGGTCAAAAACATTTACGTGAATGAGGTCTTAGAAATGTGCAGGTTACATATCACATCCAATATACACTACACTACAGTAATTCACATTTGTAGATTGTTTTACTTTGGCATTACCTGTAACCTAAACATTTCTTTATGTTTAGTGACAAAGTCCCTCACACTCTCCCTCTCATTGGGACTGTGACCTGTAGAGGAAGGGGCCAAATACACAGCGGAAGATTAATGATTGAATGAGCGCAGGAACCTGATAATAATACTTGATAATACAGGCAAACCTTGTGACGTCGTCTCCAATAAATTATCAGTGTATGAGAGAGTGTGTGAGTGTGTGAGTGCATGCGTGCGTGTGTGTGTTAGTAGTCTTTTGGATGCAAAAGTCTTCTGCCAAGCTTCCTGCTATCTGGCATAAGTTATTTCAGTAACCTTTGGATTTGTTGACTACAGCTGCACACGCAGCTTGGTGGGCATCCGCATCATCCACAGTTTCTTCTGCATGGTGCCTCAAGGGGGCAGAGCTCTTCATCAGGGTTGGGAGTCTCTGGTGGAACTTCCGCCAAACAGAACAAACTGTTGCTGTTCAAACTCAAAGTGCATTTAGAGTAAATACTGCACTGGGATTCTGATTGGAGAACCAATAGAAGAGCATTTAGAGATAATGAATAAGCAGCTGGAACTTACCTGTTCCTTGAAGACCAAATGAGTTCCTCTGTGTTTAATATCAACCTTGGGAAGTGAAAAAGGGCTATTTCCCTTTTTCTCTCCATCTGAAAACAAAGAAAAAATAAATTGTTTCAGGTTGATGCCCAGGTAAACAGTAGTGGAGGCATGATGGTACTGAGAAAGATGAAGGGAGAGATGAGAAATTGTTGGGCCTCGTTTGGAACTGAGATGTAGTGTTCCTCCTTTTATAGTAGCTACATCAGCGTAAATAATACTACTCTGAAAATATTTTTGGGGGGGTGTTGTTTTTTTTGTTTTTGTTTTACTGAGATTACAGACTAGAATTAATTGTTTAGTCATAATTAATACATTTATTTTAATTTTGTCTGCATCACTGATAATGACAAAAACTAATCCTGATGTGGTAATGATGTTGGACACTAACATAATACAAATTCCAAATCAAATTTAAATTAGAATTGGAGGGCCATTACCAAATGAGAGTCATGCGCCTATTTCCTAAATTGAATAGCCTAGCTGTAGTGTGAGCTTCTCTCTAACATAGTTTGCTTTCAAACTTGTGAAATCCTTGATTTTAGCCAGACACTGTCAACTGTTAGGTCAAGTGTTAGCTTGGAATTCTCATCAACATTCTCCACAAGAAAGACCAGTTGGTGTTAAAATATCCTGAAATACATTAAGTACAACAATATGAACTTCATCAAATACCTGCTATGCTACGCCTTGTACTGAGCAGATTTGTTGATTCAGAACCTACTCGCAAAGCAAAAAAGAAGGGAAAAATGAAAAAGAGGATTAGAAGAACTAAAGTTTGGTTGTTGTATTCAATTCTTTTTTTTAATTATTTGAATAGCTATTACCTTTTTTAGGCATGATCTCAGTAAGGTTGTGGTGTTAAATATCTAAGAGAGGAGTAATTTGAAATCAATACAATAAACCATATTATAGGCTAATTATACATTTCAAATTCTGTACATGATCGTCCAAAAGCCGAAGGTTCATAAAACCAAAGAGTTAAAGTCTAGGATACGGAACGTACTTTTGTTAATCATAGTGGTTTTTATGTCCGTGTGGGAGAATATTATAGGCCTAGACTACTGTTAACTATTGTTACAGTACTTTGACTTTGACTTACTTAATAGCAATTTGCACTTATCTTAATTCGTAGGAGAGTCAACGTTTCGAAAATAAACAACTGCCCCTTCGAATAACAGCTGTTTAGACGCGCCTGATTCGACTATTTTTGTGCGCGTGATTAATGGGTTCGTTACCTTGCGAGGTAGCTGGACTCGCGAGATCACGAGTTCGCGCGAGAATCTTGATCAGTGTAACAAACCATCTGGCGCGTCAGGTTAGTGGGTTCGGCCAATATAGTCCAATGACACTGTCGACTTTGTGATAGGTTGCCGTCTTCAGTGATGGTGGTTAGTGATCATCAATAGGCCCATATGCGAATAGCTAGTCAATGAGGAGAAAATTACTTACGATTTACTTTTTCTAAACCTGTGAATGGGATGGGCTACTTACAAAACCAAAACAGGGTTTAGCCTACATTACCATGTAGCCTAAATGAGAAGAGAATCCAGTTTATAAACGTTTATTGCTGTATTGGGCAATGATGGTTGATTTTACATGATTAGACGAGAGTAGACATAATCAGAGTCAATTATGTGCTGAGTCATCAAAGATTTTATATTAAAATTGCACAATGGCTGAGGTAGAAATGAGGCATTAAAACCGATAAAACTAAAACTAAACTACTAAACTAAAACTAAGTGGCATATTCATAGGGGCCAACAAAAGTTAAGATAAATACAACAGTCATGCATTTTCTCAGTTGCCAAAAACTTTAATCAAAGTAGGCTAATTAAAGTTTAGATTCAGTGTCTGTCTAGGAAGGTCTAAAATAACATTGTATCTTTGACAATGATGGGTGAAAATATATCATTCCTTATTTCAAAAGTCTCCATAAATGACATATTTGTTGTATTTTTCATTGTAGTGCTCATGAAAACTTTTTTTTTTTTAATGAGACGTTTTCACTCATGGCGGACACGTTTCCGTGGTGATGCTGGTGACTCGAGGGAGAAGGCAGTTGGAGAGACAGGACGGGACTCAGGGATGTATTCAGTCTGATACTTGTCAATGTAAGGTTTGGCCACATTCCACACCTGAATTGGATGAAAATATAAACACATTGTTATTAAATTAAATTTCCTTTAATATAATGTATATCTATATATAACAGAGGTTAGAGCTGCATGTCCACTAATAATATACACATTGCTGACAATCACAATAACCATTAACTGTAGCATCCTCCATAAGAATCGGCACTTGCCTTTTGGTCAAGTAGCAGACGATGAACAGCCTCAATGTCAGGGGACATGAATCTATCCTTAATCCAGGGCCTGTGAATGGGGTAGAAAGGGAGAGAAAAAAGTGGAACAGTGGATAAATATTAACTATCCTGTACATCATTTCAGAGGACTGAAATTTGTGTACCTTGGCCAAATCTGTTTGACTTACTTGACCACGCTGCGCACAAGGTCATAGACCTTCTCCAATGGTGTGGTTGTACGCAGAGGGCGGAGAAACTCGATGCCCTGGCAAGCTGCTAACAGCTCTATAGCAAGAACTGATCAAAGACAATAGCAATCAGTTTGGGCAAAATTCACAATATTGAAGTTAAATCCTAACTAATTTATTGTTTGACTATTCATTGACACAAACAGCACATTGCAAGATTTAATTTAAATTTCATAAGTGAAGAAAACCCTGTTTTCAATGACAAAGTTAAAATGAAAGATTAGACAAAGACATTTTATGGTAGTATTGTTGATGAAACAAGCTAATCCTGACAGTTGATGGCTACTTTACTGTTTTTGCATTGAGGTCACAATGCTGCAGTCAGCAACTTCAACTGGATTTCACCAGTCATGCCTGCATTACATTTCCCTAGTTAATTTAATCATAGATTTAAAATCGAATCACTTCATCCACATGTTGAATTATTTATTATTTTGCTGCCCATTTTTGTGTTTCTCCATTATTGTGGGCCCTATGGTGGTAATCCTCACACATTAAAAGGTGTAACCTTTAAAGTGTATACAATTTAACCAAACACATGTATTTATACAAGATTTACCTTGCTCCACATGTTCCACCACCCTCAGGGCCTTCCTGGCAGCCCAGCCTCCCATTGACACATGGTCCTCTGTGGCAGCACTGGTGGACAGGGAGTCCACTGAAGACGGATGGCACAGAACCTTATTCTCTGAAACTGGACACATTACAAAACAGGTGATTTGAATGAAGTCATGTTAAGACAAATTCAGTCAGATAAAGCCCTTTCAACACACTTTACAGAGCAGCAAAGGACATACATGCAGAGTAAAAAATAATGAAGTGGAGTGTCAGTCCTCAAGGCTTAATAAGAGAACTTTATTGATAAATAATATCAACAAGATATTCATTTCTGGAAAGATTTTGCTACCTGAATTTCATCAGTTAATATTTCGAAAACACAGATGCTTCAACCATCAAAAACAAAACTATAGTGTACGAAAAGGTGTTAATTAATCTTAACTAGATCTAAACAACAATATGTTTAGCATTAATGCCAGTAATCATTTTATGATTTATGTAAAATGTAAAATGGTGGATACCTCATTTTGGAATGAAACTGAGATTGCACAACTTCAGTTTTCTACTGAGAAACCAAAACAAAGAAAAGGTATGGTATTTCCTTCAGTGTTGAAGACATTACACACTAACCCAGGGCAGCAGCGGTACAGTGGGCAATCATGAAGCCTGAGTTGAGTCCTCCTTCGTTGACAAGGAAAGCAGGAAGCTCACTTAGAGATGGGTTGCAAAGCCTCTCGATCCTCCTCTCACTAATGGAGGCCAGTTCATGAACTCCGATGGCTAAGAAGTCCAGAGCCTTAACAGAGGACAGGGTGGTTAAAGAAGTGTAAGACAGGAAAAATAGAGAAAATATCCAAGAAAATGTGATATTTAATGATCCCCAAAAAGAAATGATCTCTTCTCTTCGAGCCAGGTTGAAGGGTGATCATCATACTTCACCACCCTACTGCACCACAGTGATGCATTTTCTTTTAGAACTTCAAAAGATGTTTCACAAAGAACTCTTGTTTATACCTTAGCTGGATATTCTCCATGGAAATTCCCTCCTGAAATCGTCTCGCCTCTTTCTGCAAACACCATCTTATAGAGCCATTAAGAATATAATAACTACTGGGCACCGCTAAAGCCAAAATTCAATTTGTGGTGGAACTTAGAGTATCCTTGTGGTAGAACCTTATTACTATGACAGTGTGCAGAAACAAAACCATTACATCTATATTATGGGTTAGACTAGCATATTTCGTTCAGTAAAACACAATTTCAAAACACACTATAATTTTCCAGACTTTTGGTTAGAAAAGGGTACAGGGTTGTCAGTGGCGCTGTTGATCTCTGTGTTAACGATGTTCTTGACAAAGTTTATTGTGTCATTTGCAATGCCATGGACCTGTGGATGAAGAGACAAGACAAAGCTTAGAAAGGTTGAACTATATTTAAACATTTTGTCCCTGTATCTATGGGTTGTGCCACAGCACTATGAGTCATCTGGTATCTGTCACATGAGGTTACCTGAGGACAACAGCGCATGGTGTAGGCATCCTGGACTCTATCACAGAACCGGTGGCTCTCTGGGTAAACAAACACACACACACACACACACACACACACAGAAACACATGCACACGGAAACACAGGCACAAACCAGATTACATCAATTACAAACTATATGTGTTTTACAGACATAAAATTACTAAAAGTGACTATGATATTCTTATGTGTATAGTAATAATTAAAGCTATTATGTGCTATATTTCCATCTTTTCCATCTCTTTCCATCTATGCCATCCCCATCTATATTTGATGGACAGGGGAGAGGAGCAATGGAAAGGTGTAGCAGGGGAGGGGAAAAGTCCAGCTTGTTTTGAACTGTAACGGCATGTTGTTGTAATTCCCCTTCGCTATCAGTAGAGTCAAAATAGTGCACATAGCAGCTTTAAGCATGTATGATTAATATGTAAATCTCCAATGCTCATCTACTTTGGATTTGGATAAGCCCTCTGACCTGCGATCTGTGAGGGGTGGTGATCTGAATCCAGTAGAGAGCGGAAACGCAGGGCCACCTCAATCTGTCCTGGATGGGGCCGCAGTGAGTGGATGTCTACAGGATACAGGAGGAACACAGAACTTGAAGAACGGTGGGACGTGATCTTACAATTTAAGACAATGTGTTTCACGTAAATCATCCTGTGCACTTTAGGATTTGCTAGCCATTGCTACTCACCACTATCAAAGGCCTTGGTGGTCCCCTTCAGCACCTCCAGGGTGAGAGCAGCAATGATGTCCGCCTGCTGGGCGATTGCCTGGGCTCGTTCCACGGCCTCTGCCCCCAGAGAAGTGATCATCTGGGTCCCATTGATCAGAGCAAGGCCCTGTGGGAAAGAGAGAAAAGGGGAGATGAAGCTGTGATAGCAAAGAGCATTTTCCAATATCAGCAGCTATTTGGAGAATGCTTGGTTCTTTGTTTAGCACATGAGCCGGGACTTTGATCAAGCTTTTAACTCCACTCCAGTCTATGTTGTAGATTACAGTGCAAACACCAACACTGCTTATTATAGAGTCTGTAACTGAAAAAGCCAGTACCACGTATTCCCAGTGAACCCTGGTTAAATTTGGTCTGCTGAGACGAATTAAATGTGAGTCAAAAAAAGTTGTGTTTGACAATATTACCTCTTTAGGCTTCAGTGATATCGGCTTCAGTCCATGGGCTTCCAGGACCTGGCCAGAGATGAAAGAAGAGGAGACCATGTCAAAGGTGAAGGGTCATCAAAAAGCAAACATGTTTTCCTATTGGACCTTTTGTCCTGTCACTGATGTAAGCACATAACAGTTTTAACATAGATCTTACATATTTGGCGTCTGCCCATCCGCTCTTGGGTGACCACATTTTGCCCTCTCCCATCAGCCCCAGGGCCAAGTGCGAGAGAGGTGCCAGGTCGCCACTGGCACCAACCGTTCCTTTCTCTGGGACAAAGGAGAGGCAGGATGCTGCAAGAACAGTGGCAGTTAGAGAAGATCAGACATGTGACCACCAGATACGAGAGAATCCCCCCTTATTGATCCCTAAAGAAAGCAGCTACCGGCAGTGTTTCAGTCAATGTGAAGTTGATAAACTAGGTCAACGCAGGACCTGCCAAGTCTTACCATTGAAGGCCTGGATCATGGCATGTAGGGTTTCCAGAGAAATTCCACTGTGCCCTTTGGCCAGGACATTTATCCTCAGAGCTAGCAGCATGCGGGTTCTCTCCGGGCTTAGTGGGTTTCCCACACCTACACACCAAAGCATGATGCAGACATGTTGCAGACATTAACACATTGAACCCTTAATATACTCAATTTACACTCAGTGTAAATTATTTTTGAAATCTAGCATAATGTGCACTTAGACAACTTAAAGAGTTG
Organism: Polymixia japonica; assembly: GCA_900302305.1. Taxonomy (NCBI): domain Eukaryota; kingdom Metazoa; phylum Chordata; class Actinopteri; order Polymixiiformes; family Polymixiidae; genus Polymixia; species Polymixia japonica. The sequence goes on along the minus strand of OMKK01013355.1, from coordinate 7,738 downwards.
GAGTTACAGAGAGTGTTTTCTGAGGGAAAAGACACACCTGCTGAATGTGAGCGCACCAGGTTTTCCTGCAGCTCCCTGTGGCAAAGAAAGTGCATGTCATTAGCACATACTGTACATGCCTCATTTTATTAACAGAAAATATACAAAGACTAAGAGAGTAAAATATAGTCTGTACTTAAGCTTGCTGACAGGAATGACAGTTCGGGCAAATTTGCCAAAACCTGTTGTGATTCCATAGACAACTGGAGAAAGAGAAACAAAGAGACAGAGATCTGAATGTCATATACTTACATTGAGTACTGAGATACAGAGCTACACAGAAGCCGGTTAATGGTGAGATTAATACACAATACACCATTGTTAAGATATCATAATGGTAAAAAATGTGAATATCACCCATTGGAAACTTGTCCTAACCTTTGTTTTCTTTAACAATGGTGTCCAGAAGCTCTCTGGATTGCACAACTTTGCTCTCTGCCTCTGATGTCAGCTGCACATTTTGGTGAGAGATTAAGGATTAAGTTAACACAAAAAGATTTTCACAGGCCAGCCAAGACAGCAAATAACACTTGTTGATCATTACCTTTATCTTGTAGAGTCCCCTTCCTAAATTGACCAGATCTGTTGATGTCAGGCTGTTGCCATCCAAGTAGAGATACTGCACAGGGAGGTGTATATTACGAAGAATTGATTATGGTCAGGCTTTGTCAAAACAGGTATGTTTAGGTCTGACAAGACAATGTCAGAAGTCTGTAATACTCACATCTCCAGGTTCTCTATATGCTGCTGTACTGTTTGTCGCAGTTCAAGAATAATATTTGTCAAAATACAGCACTTCCCTAACTGCTGAGATCATAAAAGTTATGGCTGACCATAAAACACATTGAGACTTAAATTTATTTGATCATTTATGAGAGGCCAGTGTCAATTAAATCATATATAGGGACTATAATTATAAGGATACAGGTGAGAGACTCCAGGTTGCGACGGGATGAAATCAGGAGACATGGTATCCCCCTCAATAGCTGGAAATACAGAATAACAATACACATTGCTCACAAAACAACTCAGGCTAGTAAGTAAGATTATATTTGATGCCTCGTGTCCTCAGGGCGTCTTATTTGTATTTTCCTGTGCACAATTACGCACAATAACGCACAATTACGCACAGCGAGCGGTAAAATACCTCCGCCAATCTCTATATAACGCTATTATTTTTTCATGTATAGGGTCATTACCAAGTTCGACAAAGTCATTATCTTCCAGAACATCCTCGATGGTGTCATCAGCGTCCAACAGACCAAGTCCCTGGCACCTTCGCACTACAAAACGAATGTCTTTCACAGCTGCGATGCCCCCATTGTCTGGTTTGTTTTTGATATAACGTTTGAGAGATTCGTGTCCAAGCCATTTGATGTTATTAGTGGTATCTCGACAGGGAACTGCCAGCCACTCATCTCGAATGTGGACTGTAAAACGAGGCATTGCGCGTCAGCAGGACTATGTGTGACAATGAACATTGCGCACCGCTCTCCAAAATACCACCTTCAACACCTCAAATACAGGCACCAATCACATACTTGCTCGGGAACCACGCCTCAGTATACATTGTCCGTGTCACACATCTGGGGGTCACTGAATACACGGGTCGTATAGCCTACATAATATAATAACTGTATTTATATAGCTTTAAAAAACAGAGTTTACAAAGTGCTTTGACAGACAAAGTAAAAACGGGATACTCAGAAAGTAATATAACAACAGAAAGCCAAACAGTAAGGCCCAACAAAAGCAAGACAAAATGAAGGTAAAGTTAAGATAAAGTTAAAACAAGAAGACAAACGACGCAAAAACACAGTAGAGAGAAAACAGAAGGATGATGAAAGATAAACATGGTAAAATACAAAAAAAAACATTAAAAATGTAAATATAAGTAAATACAAATAAAAGAAATAAAAGCAATAAAAAGACGACATCACATAAAAATAAGTCTATAAAAAATGGGTTTTAAGAAGTGATTTAAAATAAGTCATAATCGCCGAGTTTGATGATTAAATCCAGAAACGTTGTGCTTTGGTCATCAAGATAGAATCTAGTGACATTTTAAAAACTGACAAAGGTATCAGATTTGATTTTAATATTCCTCAAGGTGATAATGTTTTGGAGAGTGACCGCGAAAGGCCTATGCTGTAGGCTATAATCTATATCATTATTAAATTATAAAATACATACAGTATTTCTTTGTAATTAAGAAATAACAACTTGATGGTTACAAAGAAATACTGTATATATTTTATAATACCAGCTTAGACCGTCATAAATGTTTTGAAAATGAGTTACATGGTTATGGAGACAGAGAGATAGAGCGAGAGAGACGTGTGCGCGTCTAGAAGAGAAACGCGGAAGCGCGCCTCATAGCGGCCACATGGGGCAATGGTGGTGACGTCACTCGACCAGATAGCTCTAGGACTTCCAATAATGCCATGTGTGTTATAATCGAGTATTGCTGGCCATCGGCGGACGGGGAGAGAAGAGGGGAGGAAAAGTGTGTTTACACAGACGGCAAACCGCCTGGGGAATCGTAGGGGAGAGGAAGTCAGCCGGCTCTGTGTCTGCCTGCTCCAACTTCCTGCTCAGAAAAAGAAAAAGCTAGGATCCTATTTCAGTCCAGCACAACTGTGTAGACGGCAGTAAGCATGGAAAAACAAGGGATCATACGAATTTCATCATAAAGATTCAAGGAGGGGAAGACTTAGTAGAGATCGCAGGTAATGTAAAATCAAACACTACACCTTCTTGAACAGTACTTTGTTAATGGTCGTAGGATTACTTGAGTATAAAGTGAAATAATGTCTGTTTCCTTGTATGACATCCAGACTATGTGAATACTAACAGGAATACAAATGATACATTTTACCTGTCCAGATTATCGGACAGATTTATATTTTCCAAGTTTATGTAAGTTTAGTAGTAATAGAAATCTAGATTCTGTTTTGTCTGAGTACACAAATGTATACTATCTTCCGGTGTCTGTGGAGCAACATCTTGAAAATGAGTCAGTGGGGTAAAATGGAATAGTGATTCAGACGTTATGAGAAAGCTGCTCCTCAATTTACATGGTAGAGCTACAAACTCCAGCCAAAGTTTGTGAAATAATGAGTTGTTGAGGAAAATAAAGTTATAACAAAACAAAATGTAGAAACCCTAGACTTTTTAGATATGCTTTTCTGATGGCCGCGATGGCCCGTTTAATTTTCCACCGTCTATGAACAGGAAGAGACCAGATTTAGTCATGGCTAAGTAATGTCTGCACACACCATCTAATCTCATTAGGAGTTTCCGTTCCCCAAACACTGGATGGCTTTGTGCGCCGGTGCTGCGCAGCGTGATTTGTCAATCCGAGCATCTGCAACAAGCTCCTCATAATTCAAAAGTTTATAGACTTACAACTACTTGTCCATATTGACACATCACAGAGCGCAAGCAGCAGTGTAGGCCTAAACGACAAGAGAAGGAGCATAGATCTGTCAAAGGGAAAGCCTAGATGAGCCACCTTTACATATGCTGCAAATTTAAAGCAAAACCAGTTTAGTTTCAGAATGGGTTAAAGGGTGGAGCAGGGAAAGGGACAATGATTTGATCTTTTGACCCACTCTTGGGATTTTAGTCGGAAGTGTGGCAGGATTGGGGAAATGCTCCCCTAGTGTGGGATCCCCTCTCCTTACCATTTGTCCTTGAAAGTAGAATGGGAGGAAGTCCTGACTTTGACAGGTTTGTAGTTTCACATGGCAGACAGAAAACTCCAGGGATAGTTTGTGTCGGAAATAACTTCACCCCTGTGTGTGTGTGTGTGTGTGTGTGTGTGTGTGTGTGTGTGTGTGTGTGTGTGTGTGTGCGCGCGCGCGTGCGTGCGTGTATGTGTGTTCGCGGGTGCGTATGTGTTGAAAGAGATAAAGAGCGAACAGACAGTTATCTCTTTTATTTTGCCATAATCAGTCACCCACCACTTCACCAGCAGTTGCCACATCTGAGGATTAAACAGAAGAGAATACAATCAATTTATCTCTCTGTTACTCTCAGACTAGACAAAAAAAGTCCCTCAGTAAATGTGTGTTCTTATAGTAGGCAGACAGGAGCTCCGAGGCTGCACATTCCTCCATTAAAGGAATAACCCACCCTGGGCCGTCATACTTCCTGTGGAGAGAGGGCCAGGTTGAACCGCAGCATATTTCTGGCTTGAGCTGTTGTTCCTCCTCATATTTTTTTCTTCTGCTGCTCCTACATTACACTACACTCATCTACACACACTGTTCTATTCATCAGTGGTCTACTCTTCCTTACACCACATGTTACAGCTCAAGTAGGCCACTAGCTTTTTAGCCAGTAACTCAATATAGTCTGCATGGTGTAAAGCACTAAAAAAGTACACTAGACAGACAGAGATTAGGAAAGAGACATTTGATGGAGAGAAAACTTTAGCTCTTCTTGTCTACAATGTTCAATACAAATATATTGTGTTTTAGTTGAGTTATTAGTTCTATCGCATACAGAATAATGAGTACTGTAGAACATAAACGGCTTCTCAATATGCTGCCATCTGCGGTTTGGTAGTCTGATGATTCTGACGTGCACTAATTGTGTGGTTGTAGCTTTTGGCAGGTTTTCAATGGTGTACGTGTAGGTAGTTTCAAACTTGTATCTGTATTTGTTGAATATTGAGAAGCGGTGTCCATTTTGTCATGTTTGTTTTGTGGCTAAATGGAATGCAATTTGTGGTATATTAGTAAGCCCAAATTGTAGATGTCTCCTTAAGATCTTTTGTCCTTGTACAAGAAAAACCTTTAGATGTTATCCTATAAATCTTCAGAAGTGAGTGGAGAGTATTCTCTGTATCAATTGACATTCTCCTCAGAGAATGATTAGTTTTGTTTAAAATGTAATGATTCCTTTGGGGAAGAAGGTCATTGCACCAGCAAAGAATAGGAGTAGAACAAATAGAGAGTACTGAGGAAATACAAAGAAAATATTGAGGAAATTTTAACATTAGATTTTAACATTAGAAAGAAGATTCTTATTGCAAACTTGGTTGTTTGGCAGAATCAGTCACTGTCTCACACTGATGATGTCATCCATGTCCTATGTTCTAGGCATGGACAGTGCCATTACATTGTGGCAGTTCCTGCTGCAACTGCTACTGGACCAGAGCCACAAGCACCTCATCTGCTGGACGTCCACGGACGGGGAGTTCAAGCTCCTCAAGTCAGAGGAAGTGGCCAAGCTGTGGGGGCTGCGCAAGAACAAGACAAACATGAACTATGACAAGCTCAGCAGAGCCCTGCGCTACTACTATGACAAGGTGAGACAAATCATCCTGATTCATTTTGAAATTTGAAAATGTCTTTGTAATGTTATCTAGTGGTCAAGAGTAGTTGACTGAATAGAGTAGTTGACTGAGTACTAGGTGTGCTACCTTTGCTTCATGTGTAGGTGCATCTACTGTATATTAATAGATCTAGTCCTTTCATTTCAGCTGTTATAACTGACGGCACCCGAAGGCATTTCAATTACTTCTCCCGTGATGTTCTTTGTTGTTCTTTTTTTTTTTTCAATTCATAATCTCTACTGGTAGATACTTCCACTTCTTCTTTTCTCACTAAACCAACAGCACAGCTATGGTGGTGATGTAGCTCTAGAAACAATACCCCTTTTCCAGTCGGCAGTTTGGCCTAAAGAAATATGGTCAAACCAAAAACTCCCGGTGATCATTAATATAGGTGTTATTATTTTATAGATGTGTACAGTTTTGGGTTAACCTGTTTGTTAGTTTTTTTTGTCACAACCTAGTTATTACTAATGACCTTCTCCTCTGTCTTACAGAACATCATCAAGAAGGTGATTGGCCAGAAGTTTGTCTATAAATTTGTGTCCTTCCCTGAGATCCTGAAGATGGACCCCCAGGTGGTGGAGATGGGCCTGGCGTCTAGCAGAGTGCCCCTCCAGGAAGGAGAGGCACCTGAGCTTAAGGTGGAGGAGGAAGAGGAAGAGGAGGAGGAGGCTCAGAGGAGGACCCTGGCTGTCCTGGAGGCGCAGGCGTGCCAGAACGACTACCTCCGCTCTGGCCTTTACTCCTCCTTCAGCGTCAGCTCGTTGCATAACCAGCCCGAGCTGCTCCGTGCACTCCGAGAGCACCAGGAAGAGCCACGCTCCGTCATCCGCTTTGGCACCAATGCCAAAGAGAGGACCCCCCCTCCCTCTGCCAAGCCTGAGTCCTATGCCTCCTCCAGGCCATTTAAACTCTCCCTTCCT
>OMKK01013349.1:1900-15261 GCA_900302305.1 Polymixia japonica | reverse complement strand
TATTGCTGTTCAGGGCATGTCCACACACACACACACACACACACACACACACACACACACACACACACACACACACACACACACACACACACACACACACAGACACACACACAGACACACACACACACACACACACACACAGACACACACACACACACACAGACACACACACACACGGTGAATCACTAGAATCACTGTTTTGCAAGGCGGAACAAATAGTGTAAAGTTGGCCCAATCATTCCACCACTGATGCATAACAGGAAGAGGAGTTGGACTGGCTTGGGGATGCTGCTGACCCAGGACCGCAGGGGAACACCGGGCCGTCGAGGAGAAGCAGGAGGAGGAGAGCGTGACGGGGAGGAGTGAGACAGTGAGACAGTGAGACAGACTGAATGAGAGACAGGCTCTAGTTCCCGTGCCGGGCTCCGCCGGGCGGGTAGGTACGCTAGTATTGTTTGTTTTGCGGAGACGTGGTTGGATAACATCACTGCTGAAGGAGGGATTCCATTCTCTTCATCTTATGTGTTTATTTGTTTACCTTCAATATGTTTTTGGCCTAAAGTTAAAGTTGTTGATAGCTTACTTGGTTAATGTTGTTTATTTGTTGTCTGTGTTGTTGATCTGGCCACTACAAAGGAAAAATAAAGTTATTCTATTCTATTCTATTCTAAAAAATAATAACAGTGCCACAAACTCGAATTTGAATTTCTCTGGCCCGAGGTGCTCTGGGTGCTTTTTTTTACAGCCTTTCTTCAATGGTCCATACGCTGAAGATTTCAGCTCAGGTCAAAACACAAGAAAACCAAGAGTTCTATTAGACAATCATGCGTTATGGTGAGGAGACAAAAAGCCTTCGGCGACCGCTACATTCGTCAAGGTCACAGAAATAACATGGTAAATCTGTCCAACCACACACTTGTTTTGTCACATTTGGCGTTCAATCTTGTGTGCATCTCTGAAGCTGTCAGGTGGCTCTAGATGTTCAGTTCTTTGTCTCTGGCCTCGTTCAACTCAGCACGAATACTTTGTATTTGTTTCTACACAAAAAAAAAGACAACTTACAAAAACTTGGTAATACATTCGATCCAAATGTCCAAGTAAGAAATAACATATATATGGTTTGCAAATTGTATTTGTTTTTCTAGGTTAGCTTTGTTAGAATGTCTCTTTCACGCTAATTAATCAAACTAATCATACTAATCCTCGAACTCCTCCAAAAACATACCTGTTTTTCTCTCAAAATTACGCTGTAATAGCTCAAACTCCTTTCTGGTTCCCTTTATATTAGATATAACTTTCTCAAAACTTACTGAACTCATTAAGACTTGAAGCCGTTCCACAACCCTTACGGAAAAGTCACGTGAAATGACGTCAAAAACAACATGTTAGTGTTATCATGTGGTTTAGTTTTTCACATGTGAATATTCCCACATGATTCCCATATGATTATATATCATATTATATATCACATGTGTACATTTTATTTCGCATGTGAGTAAAGCCGATCCCACGTGAAAGTGCAGGTTTAACATGTGAAATGGAAGATTTGGAAGATCTGACGGAGGCTTCTCTTCTTTCCAAAGCCTAAGAATAATTATTTTACCTACGGATGTAAACACTCGAAGAAGGAAGACATTTGCTTTCATGGCAAAGCTGTTCCCAGCATAATAAGTATAGTTTTGATATAAATGATCACCAGTTTCACCAGCATATTGTAAAACACTTTCCCAGTACTCTTGCAGTTCAGGGCATCTGACCACCATGTGCACCAACCAGAGATTTCACCTTTACATCTTTACATCTCCAACCCCTATTGTCTGAGACAGTCTTGCCTTATATCATTTGGATAGGGTCCAATAAATTCTGTTTATGACATTATATTGAATAATTTGTGTTTTTGATTCTCTACATGTTTTTAAACAGTCCAAACTCTTCTCCACTCATCATGTTCAGGTCTTTATTTGCCTTTCAGATGGTCCCTGATGTAAGATTCCCATTCAGAAAACCATAATCCAGGCCAAGAACCTCCTGGAGACATTCATTTAAGTTGTGAGTAAAATTCACTTTTTCATCAACATGTGTTTTAGTTTTTCACATGTGAATATTCCCACATGTGATTCAACATCGTCCACATGTAAACCACCTGTCAATGTTCCTACGTGATTTTGGACACATGTGTTTTACATGTTGGTTTTTCACATGTGATTCAATTAATGTGTGGAAAACCACATGAATAGGGACAATCACATGTGGAATTGACACATATTATATTTTCACATGTGTACATTTGAGTCAATCCCATATGAAAGTGCAGGTTTCACATGAAACGGAAGATTTCACATGTGACTTTTCCGTAAGGGCACTTAAAAGGATACAGGAAGATCCTGTTTTTTCTTGCAAGTCTTTACCTCTCAACGTTTTTACCGTTGTGTGTGTTTGTCAATGGCAGGTGAGGAGAAGCGAGGTGACAGAGCGCAGGGCGTCGGGGCGAGCGTGCGGAGGGCCAGGTGAAGGCCAGAAGACGTGACAGGCTGAGAAAACTCCTGAGCGCTCGGGGGACGGAAACGCGGGCTGACAAAAGGACTCACGCTGGAATCCATTAAAACAGCCAGTTCTGCTGGTCGCAGCACAAACACGCCGCGGCGCCTCGACAGGCTGTGATTTCCTCTTCGTCGGCAGACCTTCGCCAAACTTTTCTGTTGTTCTGTGTCAAGTTAGAGGAGAAGAGTAAACACACACTGTGCGGTGCTGAACAGTGACTTTCTGTTTTTACAGACGCTCGAGGAACAGAATTAACACACAGCATACACATTTAGTTTGACTGAACCACCTGTAACAACAACCTCTTCCATTTCACATGTTAAACCTGCACTTTCACATGTGATTGGCTTTACTCACGTGAAATAAAATGTATACGTGTGAAAATATAATATGTGTGTCAAAGTCACGTGGGAACATTGACAGGTGGTTTACATGTGGACGATGTTGAATCACATGTGGGAATATTCACATATGAAAAACTAAACCACATGTGTCCAAAAACCACACGTGATAACACTGTCATTTCACATGTGACTTTTTCGTAAGGGTAACTTACATTTAAGATGTTTATTCCTGCAGTATGCTGTGGGCCTACGCAATGTCAGTGATACATTACAAGCAATTACCCCACTTCAAATGGTAGTTTTCATGCGTAGAAACTAATAAGAAGCCGTTTGGAACCTGCATGTATAAGGTGAAACTGTATGAGATCAAATAAGCACATTCCGTGGGAGAATTCCCTCCCTAGTCACACATTCCCATCTCATTTTCTCAGGTTTAACATCAGTGAAAGTTGTCACCGTGGGTAGAAAGTCTGAGGACAACTGTCTGTGACTTCCTGCACTGAGATGTGCTAGGCTGTTATATTATAACAGGGTCGAGATGGAAGCCTGGAAAAATGCCATCTGCCTGCATTGGTACAAATGGAGGTACGAATCTGTCGAGGTGGAATCATTTGAGTATGGAAAGGTATGAGTTAGAGTTTGAAATGTAGCCAATTTAATTTGCAATGCTGGTACATTAGATGTCTAGAAAATAATCAGCATACAGACACAGACACACACACACATATACACATACGTACTCTCAGTGATCTGACGATGTTCTCTGCTATTGGAAATGGTACAAATAATGTCATGACGACTTAATTAACTTGCACCAGTAATACAACTGATGTTGCAACAACTTGTGGTTTCATTTTTGTTGGGAATTGCACATGCAGGTTATCCTTGTTCCTGTTTTTCTGGTAAATGCAAACAACTGATCCCAAACTACAAGGAGCAGTATCCCTTTTCATGAATGCAGGAAGTTGATGAAAAAGGTGCATGTTCAGTTGAGTTGGAGGTCTGTGGTCTGTCCACTTCCACAACATAATAATAATAATAATAATGGCTTTAATAATGCTGCCTTTCAAGGGACCCAAGGTCACTTTACACACACACACATAGTCACATAGTGAGGCAATCCCTCACGAAATAGTCACATGTGAAAAACCTGCACTTTCACGTGTGATTGGTTTTACTCACATGTGAAATAAAATTTACATGTGAAAATATAATATGTGTGTCAAAGTCACATTTTTTGCACAGTTGACATTTCCACATGTGATTGTCCCTATTCATTAATTGAATCACATGTGAAAAACCAACATGTAAAACACACGTGTCCAAAATCAGGTGGGAACATTGACAGGTGGTTTACATGTGGACGATGTTGAATCACATGTGGGAATATTTACATGTGACAAACTAAAACACATGATAACACTCACATGTTGTTTTCCACACGTCATTTCACATGTAACTTTTTCATAAGGGCGTCTCAGTCTTGCGACTCAGCAAGTCCACTTTTATTCTTCTGCAAGGAGTTTTGTCTTAAATTGTTCCCTTTCTAAGTCCCTTTCAGAGCTTGCAGACCACAGATTGGGAACCATTGTATATGATGAAATAACACAACCACCCCGGGCGCTGCTCCTTATTTACCTGTATACTTATGATAATCATATTATACGGTAGTTTTACGATGTCAGAAAATAATTTAAAGAACAAGAGTTCTCTATCAACTATCAAGACCCAGTGTTTAACAGTAATAATGCTGTAGGAACCTCAGGGCCCTCCCACCCAGGAGTTGGTCCCCCTTTTCCCTAAATATTTGTTCCTTTTTTTAAGTAAAGATCTTATTATAAGCAGTGATAGTGGTACACAGAACGGTGGGTAAACTATGACCTTCAGTAATCACCTTAAGGCAAACACCACTGTAGATAAAAATCTATTAGGCCTATATCTCCAGAAAAGCATTCATGTACAGTATGATTTCCCACCTTAAAATACACTATTTCATATAACCGACAGCAGTTTGATAATACTTACTTTGATGAATACAATAAAATGATTCAATGAAGATTTATGTCACCATAAAAAGGTAGGTAAACTAATCTACAAATCAAAAGGTGGGTAGACTGGGTTTAGATCCACTACATCTCTGATTATAAATAAAACAATTATACAAAACTGCGTGAGAAAGGTTGTAGGCCTAAAATAGAGACTTGATGTATACATATAATGTAAATGCATCAATGTCAACTTAAAGATGAAGACATAACACGTAAACGTGAACAAATAAAACTTGTTTTATTATGTATCTATTGTTCGTATCGCAGGCATGATGCCTCCGGGCGACAAGAGGCCCTTAAATCAATGAGCTCGTTGCTGTTGTGAATAGAAGTGCTGAGGTTACAGGATCAATGCTGATTGTCTGGACGAGCCGGTAATTGTTCCTGAATAAACTTCAATTAGAGTATTCCCATTTACATATGAGTGGTATTGGGACAACTGTTATTAATCCTTCCTACTGAGTTAAGAATACCTTCCTTTAGGTTTTGAGTCTAACCTTCTAGTTCAGTTTGTGTTTTATTGTGTACAAACCATCACATTCATCTACCTACAACATCGATGTTCAACACATCAGTCATAAAAATGGAATGTCCTTGTCCGTAGTTTTCAAGGAGAATAGAGATATATTTGACTGAATTGTCGAAAACTGCTGTAATTATTCTACTTGTAACTTCCAAACATTTTGGATATGGAACTTATATCAATTTACCTATCGAGGATTTTTAAACAGCAAGGAATTTAAGACAAATAAATGGACACGGTCGAGGCAACCAGTTTGTGTGTGAACTTGTAAAGTTCCCCCTTTTCTCTCATACTTTGTTTAATCTGCAGGTAAAAATCGTCTGCAAACAAATGAATTCAAGATGGTCCTTGTGGAAAATAGACTGGAGGCTGACTGGTTACTGTGGATTCCAGCAGACTTGTTCTTTAGAAAGGGTTTCTTTTCATTTGTCGTTATACCTCTAGCCAAGCTAAGTCTTTTCTTTTTCCTCCTTTAATCCACCCCTCTATTGCAGAACAACACAAAACCAGGTTCACGCAGTGCTTTAGTGGCTGAAAGTGAAAGAGCTTGTTTTTTTCGGAGCTGAGCCTTGAATCTCTGCAGAATTACTTCTCTCAATAGACGGAGGAGGAACAACATTTAATAGGATCCAGGGGAGGTTCTGCTCTTAAACAGGTGGAAATTGGACGTTCTCGATTATACAAATAGTAAGTAAGAAAGATATCCCGTCTCCGAGGATTAAGAACTTTCAATGAAAACTGAGTCTTGTCAAACCGAAAAACCCCAAGATCATCTGTTGTTAACCGATTTTAAGTAGTATATATATATATATATATCCTATAGGCTAAATCCAGATCCCGATATTATATTTTACAGCTTTCCAATAGATTAGATTAATAATTAGGCCATAAACTATGTACTAGACTATTCTCATTTCATTTAACGACATAGCATAAAAACAATATATCTAATAAAATTGAAATTCCTTAATATGGTTCTGATGAAAGCATGTAAACAACATTATTATTATTATTGTTGTTATTATTATTATTATTATTATTATTATTATTATTATTATTATTATTGTTGTTGTTATTGTTGTTGTATTAGTAGTGGGCTAATTGTAGTAGTAACAGTAGTAGTAGTAGTATTGTTGTTATTGTTATTTTATGATTATATATTTTATAATAGTAATTTTATGATATTGCCCAACTCAGATGGTCTTTCAGTGTTGTACCTCTGACGGACTAATTACACCCATTTCACCAAATAATTATTCAATCCTATAGTGTGCGAATGAAATGGAGGCGATGCATTTGTGTATATCTGAATAAAAGATTTGCCATAACGGTCCTGCAGACCACCTCGTGGTCGTATATAAAGGTCTGCAGGAGCAGAGAGGAGGGCTGCTGATGGTTTCTCTTGTCACAGTTCAGAGTTTTAGTCCTGATGTCAGGAGACAGTGATCTCTCAGCAACATGTTGTCTCTCAACCCTGCCGCGTCGCTTTTAGGACACTAAAAGGTAAAACTTCAGCTTTGAATCTCTCGTTAAGTTTCATTCTTCCAGGGCCTTAAAAAAGAAACGAAATCGCAGTTTTTCTTCTTTTTTTTTTACTGCTTCTTCCACGACCTCTGTAATGTCCTGTTAATGTTGTGTGTACTAGTTAATGAGCATTAATCTATTACCCCTGGATGCTATTGTTACAGGGATTGTCCATTTGAATGCAAATGACTGACACTGTGAAAGCAAGGTGCTTATTAAACTGATGTGTCCTTGTGTTTTCCGGCCGCTCAGGAGGCTCAGACCATCCAGCTGCTCAGACCAACTTCCCTCTGCAAGATGGCAAGTTCTCTCCCTCTGGAAACACTCATGTCTTGTCCGCGTCTTGACGCCGGTCGGACCGGACCGTCCGCTGCTCCGAAGGCACTGGCCTTCTCTATAGACCGGATCATGTCCAAGACCTCGGACCCGAGGGGACCCGCGGAGGAGCGGCGAGGAGCCGCGGAGATCTCGGAGGGCAAGAAGCTGCTGGGTCTCTGCTCCCCGATCCCCTGCGTCATCCCGCTGCAGCCGTTTAGTTACGACCTGCAAGCCAAGGCGCTCATGAACTACTCCGAGTTCTGGAAAGCTAATTTCAGGGGAACATTTTGCGGCTCTTCCTCCGCCGCGGCGTGCAAAGCCAACTGCGGGATGTGCGGCAAAGCGGAGTCCAGCTTGAAACACCCTCTGTTACCGGGGAGCAGGGTGATCAAACCTCAAGTCATCCACCAGGCCATGACGATGCCCACCAGCGGTTCTCTGTACTATCTGAACTACCTAGACTCTGCCTACCAGCAGTCGGAGTTGCTGACTGGACACTTGTTCTCGTCGGCCTTGGCCACCTCGCAGGCGCAGGCTTCCCTCTCGGCTCATCACAAACTCTTACTGCTGGAGAATGCCAAACTAGCCGGAGTGTCTGCGGACAAGTTCCCCACACCTCAGTACCCGCACAAGGAGCATCTCCCCGGACAGCTGGACCAGATAGTCAAGGACAACCACAGTCTGAGCGCGGAGAAGAACGGCGTCAAAACGCACAACAAACTCAACAACAACGCGACAGACGGGAAGCCCAAAAACTTCACATGCGAAGTGTGTGGAAAGGTATGTATGGATATAATATTACTTATATTAAAGGTATGTGTAGATATAATATTACTATATTAAAGGTATGTGTGGATATAATATTACTTATATTAAAGGTATGTGTAGATATAATATTACTTATATTAAAGGTATGTGTAGATATAATATTACTTATATTAAAGGTATGTGTAGATATAATATTCCTTATATTAAAGGTATGTGTAGATATAATATTACTTATATTAAAGTTATGTGTAGATATAATATGATTATATTAAAACACGCGTTATGTGCCTGTAAATCAGCGCGTAATTATGAAACGTTGTATAAAATCGGTCTTTGCGTAGAAATGAAATAAGATCATAGAAACGTCGCCATATCGATTCCCTACGCGTGTGTATTGCATGATGCATTATGAGCCTTTCATAATGAAAAACTGCAGAAGCATAATAGCCTGTGTCTACCTAGACTTTTTATAAAAACGAATATTTCCCAAAGTTACCATAAAAAAATCCAATGGCTTAGCTCAAACATTTTAGATATATATGCAAACTAGACCAGCTTTATGCACACTGATGTTTTTTTAAATATATATATATAAATCAAATAACAGGTTATTTAACGCTTAAGATGTCTGACATGGTTTGGTTTGGTTTGGTTCCTGCAGGTGTTCAATGCGCATTACAACCTGACCAGACACATGCCGGTGCACACAGGGGCCAGGCCCTTCGTATGTAAAGTGTGTGGGAAAGGTTTCCGTCAGGCCAGCACTCTGTGCAGACACAAGATCATACACACACAGGTGAGGTTTGCAGACACCAGATCATCCATCATCCACTAAACATCATCTGTAAATTCGTACGCGTGTGTTTTATATCGTCTCCGGTGGAATAAAGTCTGTTTTATTGTTGTTATTCTAGGAAAAACCACATAAATGCAACCAGTGTGGGAAGGCGTTCAACAGGAGCTCGACGCTCAATACTCACATACGGATTCACGCCGGATACAAACCGTTTGTGTGTGAGTTTTGTGGGAAAGGCTTCCATCAGAAAGGTAGGACGCATCTTCATGTCAGCTGTAGTGTAATTCTGCGGAATTTATATGCAATAAATTATGACGTTTGTTTGATATGCTTTGCTTTTGGTTTGGACTCTAATTAAACTAAATTATTATTTGGCCTCGTGTAACGTATTAGATCTTTTTTTTTTGCAGAATGTGACATTGGGCAATTGTATGTCTAATAGAGATGATTTAGGATGAATTAAGTTCTGCAGGCCTGCTGTATAACATGTAGTTTAATAATGTGCAATACGTTAGACTGTGTATTAATTGCATGACTAGATCAGATCAGAGCATCGAGGCAGGTTGTTTCCCATTTGTTCAGATGTGTATGTATCTTTAGTTGCATAGATTGGATGCAGAATTTCTGAGTAAACTGGCAATGAACCGGAATATTAAAGGATAATCAACTACATATATATATATATATTATTTTTTCTATGACATGGAGGAGTCATCAGATTTTGGGATTAGCAGCTTCCATAAGAAATATGAATTAGTCAAAGAAAAGTAGCGCTTGCTCTATGTTATCCATGACAGTAATAAAGGAAATATAATTGCGTGTTCACTGAGGGAGGCCCACGGATGAGCTTGAAGCGATCAATGTAAATAGGACATGTCACTTTACACTAACTAATTCTCCCCACAAGACGGTGTGATTTGGTCTGGGTCACCTGGCAGACCTGAGCCGAGCTGGACGACACTTTGTTTTTAGTTTTTTTGTTGCGTTTGATTCTGACAAAGTTTGACAACTTCTTGACTTTGACATCCAAAACTCTGAATAATGAAGAGCAGAGACTAAACTCAACTGTGAACTATTGACCTTTTCGGAGTTAAAGGGCCTCTTTCAGTTCATTTTATTATCGATGCTCATTTTCATTCGTTTGTTCGTTGCTCCTTATTCTAGGAAATTACAAGAACCACAAACTGACGCACAGCGGGGAGAAGCAGTACAAATGTTCCATCTGCAACAAGGCTTTCCATCAGATCTACAACCTGACCTTCCACATGCACACACACAACGACAAGAAACCCTTCACATGCGGGACGTGCGGGAAAGGCTTCTGTCGGAACTTTGATCTGAAGAAACACATCAGGAAGCTGCACGATAATAATTCACAGTGTTTGTCTGCAGGAACAGATTCATCCAGAGAGCTGCAGAGTTGAGACTCGGGTTTTCAGGCCTATTGAACTTGGAACATGTTGGTTATTATTCTTGGACAATTAGGTGTAAAACAGGCAGTGATTTTTCATCATTGCATTTTGAATAGTAGGCAGTTTCTGACCAAATATAACATCAGCTACTTGGAAAAAATAAATTAATCAAAAAGGGAGAAAACTGAAATTGGACACAGTATGATGCTACTTTCTCCTGCCAGAGAGAAAATATTTGTCTGCGACTGGATATTATAACATACTCGGAGTTTTGAACAATCTATCTCCGTGATCTTTGTAAATTGAATTGTAAATAATAGGTTATGGAAATAAAATGTTATTTAAACTTTGTAGTAGGCTACATTTTCATGTACATTTCAGAGAAAATGTTAATGTGGAAAAAATAAGTTATAATGTATACTTAAAACTGAATGTTTAAACTGTTTCCATTTTTGAACGCATTTGAAAATAAAATTGAATACCCCAATTTTATATTGTGAATTATAATTTGCTTGCAAGGGAGATAATGGTTGCAGCACATCTGGGCCTGTTAGGCCCCCCTGCCTATATTTTAGCTAAATTAGATTTTCTGCATCTTTATGGACTATATGCATCCAAAATGATATTTATAAAATCCGTTGTTCCTATTATAATATCACGTATAAGCAAGTTGAAATTTGAGCTCACAAACTAAACAAGACGAGGTTTGTGAGTCTGTTCGGTTTGGGTTCACATCTGCTTTGTTTACAAATGGTTTCTGCAAAATTATATATTTGCGGTTGTTATCGTGGGAGATTTAAAGTGCGATCAACTGTCTGCGCAACTTTTCCTGAAGTGTTAGAAAAGCATAGACAGTCCATGCTGCATTTTATGCAGCCGCTTCTGCTCAGCATTATTGACAGACACGATCCCGCTAATGCAACATTACACTTGACTTCTGCGTAATGGCACAAATAATCAGCAATAACATGGACTCTTCAAGGAGAATTACATTAATCAGCTAAACGCCCTCGGGGGGGAGCCTGGGCGCATCAGGTTGTGTTCATCAGGACAGAGATAATAGACCACTTGGGCCACATCTCCTCATCTGGACCATCTTTAATCAACTAGAAGAGATTCAACACACGACTCCTGGAACAATATTATCCTTGCGCGCTAACACACATCGTGATGAGACGGAGGCGTGCTCCCAAACCTCGCTGTTTCTATTAGGATGCAATTAGTGATCAGTCTCAGCGCCAATCAAGCCTTGGGGAGGCTTACAGGACTAATATTACCAGTTCAATGCCCCGCTCACCTATTTCATCACTGTCTACTATCTCGACGCGGGGGACCGGCCTATGAAACAGTATAAAGTCATCATTTACACCGAGGTTTAAGGAAAGTGCCGTGTGGCAATTTTAATTAGGCCTATAGTGTATAAGTTAACAGCTGGCGGCTAATAAGGTGGCTAATGGCAATTAAAATGCGCGCTGGTATGTGGTTGGAAAGTTAAAAAAAAAAAAGCATGAGATTTTACCATAGTTTGCAATACATTTTGTAAACCATCATCACATTCCAATGCATGGCCCCACGTCCAAAACCTGCAGATAAGACCCGCCCCCCCACCAGTGTGTGTGCGTGCGTGCGTGCGTGCGTGTGCGTAAAGCTACAACTTAATCTACATTCAATTTGAGCAGCATTCATCCACATTTCTGGAGGGGCTGAGAGCTATAGGAACGGGCCCAGACGAACAAGGAGCGAGTATCTCAAAAGAAATGTTTGTGTGGTGAAAAAATGTCTGACTACAACACATGTGGCCGCGCCTGGAGTATCCCTGTACAAAACCTTTAGAAAAGTATGCGGGGCTGGTAAACAACCTAAAGGCAGCAAGGTTGCCCTTTTCTCTGCACCTATACCTCTCCAACATCTGAGCAACCAGCTCCGCGTCCAGAAACACGTTAATTGACAACGAAGCTCATTAACGCGCGTACACGTGACCCAGTGAGAGGAGATTACCGGGACCAGGGCGCATTAATCAACTGTCAACAATCGAGTACATCTCCGCGACCAGGATCGCCCTAGAATGAGGAATTTACAAGCCACAAAGGGCTCGGTGGAGACAGGAAGAAAAGAAGAGGCAGACTTTTTGTGTGGCCAATTCAATTGATTATAAATGGAAGATTAGCGGGGAGCTTCAGCGTTTCATAAGTGCCGAGCAGGGAGAGAAAAGAACCAATTAAGTCTACCAAATGTTAACTACATCAGATTCCCTCAGTTTAGCCCACATGAAATTCCAATTAAAGCGTCCCGGTCCACCATCATGTCTGGAAAGCAATTTCTCTCGCTGCTGGAGAAGTGCGCGGCCCGCTTGGCCCTTTTCTCGTTAAGGAAACATTGGCTCTTGGCACAATAAGCTTTCACGATGTATTGTGAAATACTAAAGGGTTAATGAGCAGGGGATTCACTCGTTGGTTTCTACTCCCAGTGAAATAAATGCATCTGAAAAGACGAAATCGGTCAGAATGGAATTTTAAAAATGTTAAACGTTACTAAGAAAAAGGAAAACGATTTAATGTTACATTTCTCATCTAGAATTATTTAACAGGCAACAGAACAAGACAGTTCGTCAGATTAACTTTATGTTTATTGTAAAAAAAAACAACCAAAAACATACCAAAACCTTTCAATGGGCTGTACAGCAGGTTCATCTCTGTGGAGTTCACTCTGTGAGGTTAGGCCGCTCAAAAAGTATTATGAATGGTATTACAAACTTTATTTGGACTAAACCTAATTGTTTTCAACCAAACCGCCAAAATGTCTTAAAGACACAAGCGTCCATGGACCCCTCTTCCCTGGATGTGCCTTGGCATGTCAAGGGCAGAAAGACTAGGAGAAGGTGCTTTGTGGCTGGGAGGGATGTGATCTGCTGCTGCTGGTGGGAACCAAGTAGGGAGGGATCTCTCCTGGGTTATCTGCTGTCAGTCTCCACTCTCTGACCTCAATGCACCAACTCTCTGTCCGTCCGTCTGCCTGCGCTCCGCAACAGCTCGGGGCCAAGCAGCCAAAGGAACACCTCTCACCACGTCCCGTCCTACCCTTCATCTC